>JAOSBP010000204.1:16690160-16702040 GCA_027563825.1 Erythroxylum mucronatum
AAAAGTTTAGGGACTATTTTATAAATTTAAAAAATATCCCGAAACGGTACCCGGTACGACCGGTACCGATACAGTTCTGTTCCAGAGCCCAATCCGGTACCAAGTCCGGTACGGTGTTCAGAACATTGGTTTCACCTAAATTATTTTTTTATAAATCAAATCACATAAACTTAATTTCATTTTATTATAAATCTTGGATCATCATTTTTACGATTTCTCTTTATCTCTTATCCAGATGTCATGATTTAGACATCTCTAGCGTTTTTTTATTTTAGATTTTAGATCAAACCTTAAACTCCTGTTTATTAATCTTCATGTTTTAAATCGCTATGTATCACTTAGGAATTTTATTTTGTGCTCTAGGTAAAATTATAAACTTTTAAGCATTAAACTGCATATTTTATTTTTGTAATTTTTTAAACTATATAGTTTATTTTCTTTATTCAATATAATTTTATTTTCTTCACTCCTAAGTTCATTTTCTTTTCAAAAACCCATAAATTAAAAAAAAAACCTTTTTTAGACATAGGAAACCATTTAGGTGGGTAAAATAGGATGTTTAATACCTATCCTATTTCACAATTTATTCCTAATTCATTTTTTCTAGTTAGAATTTTGATTCATTTATTTATATTTTTCTCTATCTTCTCTTAAAATTAAGATGACGAATCCATCAAATATTTATTCGAATTTTAGTCCTAATTATATTTAAAGTGTTTAAAAAATGTTAGTAACATATACATATAAACTTCTTAATTCAAGCATGAATCTTCCAATATATACTTTATTAGCACAAGATATATTAAGGAAGAAGAGTAGTCTGGTCATAGAAAAATAGGAGTGAAGTCTTAAAGAAATATCCCTTAAAGTACTAAAAAATTATTCGAAGATAGATTTTAAGATCTTTAGCTATGAACTTAAACATTAAAAAGCACAAAAAACATTTGAATGCTAAGATCAGTTTAGCTGTTTGTTTTTACACTAGTGTACCAGTAAAATAGAAAATGAGAACAAGAACAAATGGCAAAGATAAACAACATTGACCCGTAATATGAATGAATATATCTTCCATTAGCTTTTAATTTCTTATTACATATGCTTTGTTTACTTGTATATACTTGTGGTTACTGCTTATATATTATGAAAATTGAAGAGTTTGCCTTGACTTACATGATCTTCCTAGTCATTTTACACGATGTTCCCTCCTTATGTTTATATGATTTTTAAACTTTATTTGAATTTATAGTCTTTTAAATTATTTTACTATAATATTATTAACGTTATTTGTTTTATTGAAATTTGGCTATCTTCAAGTGTATTTTCCTTTTGTGTTACTGAATTTGGTGATAATTCTTTCCCCTTCCTTGTGAACAAGTGTGTAATGGCCCAATTTGATTGTATAAGTTGTTTTATGGTAGAAAGTTCATAGTAGAACTAGAGTTAAAAGTTGATGAACAAAAAATAATTTTTGATAAAGAAGACCTTGATTATGTTAATTACATAGGGAAGGAGATGAGATACCTTTAAGTTTATAAAGCGCATTACAATGTTAAATTAAGTGAGTCGTTGAGACTAATTAAGTTAAAATAAAGTTTTCTAAGGCTCATTCACCTTATGAAAATCCACCAAAGATTGATGTTTATGTAATTTATTTATTAGACACCCCAATCCTTTTAATAACTAGAGGAGAGGATGGAGATAATGAGAGTGAAGAGGGAAGTTGTGGTATTAGGGTAGATTATGTTGATGAAGTTGATGAAGGAGCTGATGAATACCTGGATGATCATAATAGGGACTAGGATGAAGGTTTTATACAAGTGACATTCTTGATGACCACAAACTAGTTCAAATTAACTCAACTGATTATGGTAGTTCTATTGGTAGTGATGAATATCCAAGTGATGAAGAGCATGATGAACCCTTGTGGATATCAAGTCCTAGTATGAGAAATAATTAATCTAATATGGCACCACATTGGACATTGGGAATGGAGTTTAGATCAGCTAAAGAATTTGTAGATTCTGTTGTGGATTAGGCAATACAAAAAGGATACAATGTTAAGTTAAAAAATAGTGAAAGCCACGAGATCAGAGTTAGTAGCATTAAAGGATGTCCATAGGAGGTGTACGTTGGTTATGGTAAGAATGAAAGGTGCTTCAAAGTGAAGACATATAATCTAGCATAGTTATTTTATTACCACCAAAACTAAATTGGTTTTAGCTACATTCCTTATAAGAAATTTTAAGGAAAGAATTATTGAGAAGGTTAGTATCTTGATGGATAAGATGGATGAAGAATGAAAAGAAAATTTTACTATAGTTGTTAACTCAAGTATGTGTGCAGTGCGCCAAAGAGGAGATTGAGAAAAGAGAGGGAAATTGATTTTGTGAATGAATATGCCAAGCTAAAAAGATATGTACATAAGTTGAGGATTAGTAATCTAGGTTCAACAATAGAGTTATAGCTAGCAAGGAATGAAGATACTTCTCTATTACAAGCATATAAATTTATATATATGCATATCATCAAACAACTCTAGTAAGGTTATCCATTTTTTATATTTCTTTATCTATTTCGTGTAGTTCAAAAAATTATACATTGCTTTGATGCCATTAAAAGATGACAGAGGCATTTAAGGTTAATTCTTGGTATTGATGGCTGTTTTATAAAGATAAAATTCTAAAGCCAACTATTGAGTGCAGTTGGGAAGGATGGTGATAGAGAGATGTATCCATTGGCTTAGGCTATTATGGAGGTAGAGAATATTGATTCACGGACATTATGTTATAGTTATATTTGATAAGTAAAAGTTATATTATTCTTTATATATTTATAGTTAGTTATTATACAATTTTTTATATTAATTGAATTAAATTAATCTTTTAAATTATTATAGGGGTTGATCAGGGCTGTGAAAGAGACATTACCTTATACTACTCATGGATATATGCTAAACACATATACCATAATTTTTATGTGAATTGGAAGGGAAATGATTTGCGTAAACATTTTTGAAATTATATATGGTCAAACATGTAGAAGATTTCAATCAGCAATTAAAAAGACTAGATAAAATAAAACCTAAGCATCAACATTTCTTGAATATCCTAAAGAGAGGTGGGTAAGATGCTAATAGTCTTTTAAATTGAACCTAGTTTTCGACAATAATATAAGTGAAGAAATTAGAAAAGAATAAGAAATATGCAATACAGTAGGGAATGGAGATGGGGTATATGAAACATCTAGGGGTGATGGCAAGCATATTGTAGGAATTGGTTGAAGGTTGCTACAAGAAGGCTAAATTCCTCAAATTGTATGACCATGTGTTGCAACCTATTAGGGGTATAATTTTCTAGCCTACTGTTGATGCCAAAGCGATAAGCATACCACCAAAAAGAGTCATGCGAAGAAGACCTAAAATAACTAGAAGGTGAGGAGTAACTAAGCCTAAGAAGTTAAAAAATGTAAACAAATTGACTCCAAAGGAAAAGGTATAAAAATGTAGGAAATATGGCAATTTTGGCCACAATCTCATAAAATGTAAGAATGAAGGCTTAACTCAACTTGCTCAACAATCTTCATATGTATAAAACATTCTTTTGATATCAAACCTTATGTTGATTACTATGTATTGCTTCATATATCAAACTCATAATGATATTCATATCATATTTATTAGTTCATCACCAAAGTTTCTTCATAGATTACCAATGCTAACATAGTTGATCATATTTTTGTTTCGAGTCAAGAAAGTAATGTTGTGAGTTCTATATATAGAGAAGTTGGTCTACATTCATTCAAACTATCTTTTGAACTTAGGGGTTTTAAGGTGTAAAAGACAATCTAGCATCCCTTCCCAATAGTTATAAACTGAAGCAATAAGGAGGAGAGCATTATTGAATCAACTAGTACATGAACAAACTTCCTAATCAAGTGAAAATGAGGGAAACAATATGGTTAATTCATAAAATCAACTACATTAATATAGTCTATGTGCTATTGGAACTTTAATTATTGGTACTTTTGTTTATAAATCCAATAACTTTTGTATATGGATGGATAAATGAGTATTGGTTGTACTTTATATATATATATATATATATATCCAATCACTTTTAAATATGGATGGATAGATGGGTGTTAGTAGTACTTTTGCTTTTGGTACTTTTGTTTATGAATCCAATCACTTTTGTCTATGGATGGATATTGTGTTGTAATTATTTAGTTCTGCAGTGCTTTGATTATTCATTGTGATATAAAACTACAAAATATACTTTTTGATGATTATTACAACTATTAATTAGGCTTCATGTTCTTCTGTAAGTAGTTGTAATCCCTATGTGGCAACTGTCAAAACATAGCTATTAAGGCATCTTTATAAATAAAAAAACAATAAAGACACAGGAAATTAACCAAAGTCCCTTTTATGAGCAACTTAACCATGATAACTATAACCAACTTAACTTATATACTTCTTGCTTCATCTCTTTGTTAGCTATAATCTATTTAAGTTCGTACAACTCCATAACATGTATAATAGTGCAACCTTGTGATAAGATATTATCTTAATATATTATTTGATATTATCTCCTTTGTTTTTTTTAATTTTGGTACTTAAATATGAAAATTAATGTTTGTTTTGTTTTAGAAGATGAAAAGTGGAGATTGCATCAAATTGGGACACGGATTTTAAATAAAGTAAAAAGATTGTTACATGGATAAGGGCAGATAAGGCCTAATGTCAGATTTACTCGAAGAGTTGAGTAGAAGACTTCTTTTTATCCCTATCATAAAGGGTTCGATATTTTTTTTAGATAAGCATCTTTACAAGATGGAATACAATTAGGTTTAGAGTAAGAAACCACTATAAAAGGAATGCCCTCTACCTCTTAAGAAAGAATCAGTCATTTTCTTCTTACTTTTCTCTCAATTCTTTATCTTTCTTCTATTTTTGGTATTGAAGAAAAAGTCATATGTGGCTAAACTCAATTCTTCTCATTCAAAGGGATTTAATATTCTAGTTGTAACTTTGTGATGTTTTATTCTAAACTTTTATTCATGTTTTAATTTAAGTATTTCTTATGTTGAGCACTTATATTTGATAAATGATTAATATTGATTAATTTGGCAATTTTATTTAATGTTGGTTATTCTATCGCTATCCATGAATTCAATGATTCGTAATTGTCATGAAGGATTGGTATAAATAGTAAATAGGTTATTTATGAAATTGTATATTTAACTTATGAAAAACAAGAAAACTAAGTTGAATAGTTGCAATTATCTATATTATTTAATTTAGTGTTTAGTCTTTTTTACTAAGCTTATTGCTATCATTTATTTGATAGGGAATGCTATCACACCTAGTCAATAGATGGTAAGTTTTGATTTAGATGCTGGATTTGAACAGATTAATTTGGAAAAATTTGAGACTTATTATAACTATCCTAATATGTTTTAGACTAACTGGTTGAATTATGAAAAATATTATCTTTAGACCAATGATCAATATTACAATTAAATGAGATATTTCCTTCGAATCAACATTTAGTATTCATGAATTTATCACTTTTATATTCAATTGATTTAATTTGATTTCTTATTAATTTTATTTAATTAATCATTTAATTGAAAAGTCCCACTTTATTTTATTATTTGAAATTAAGAAACTAGTATTTAGTTCTCTTTGAATTCGACCTGGCTTCATGACTACTATAAAAAATTGCATAATTGAAATTATTTTGAAGGCTTCAACAACCCGTCCACCTTGATTGCAGAAGGTAATAAAGGATAAATATACTAAACCTTCATGTTATATTTATTCATTTTCAGGAATTAAAAAAGCAAACATAATAAATATTCAAGGAGTGACTAGTAATTTCAAGGCCATTCACACACAAATATAATGCCTTAAAATTGGTGGATAGGTTTCATTGTAGTAAACCTTTATGTTATATTTATTTAGATTCAGGAATAAACAAACACAATTATAATAAACTTACGGGGCAACAATTTATAAGGCCATTCAAATATAAATATAATGCATCAGATTAGGAGGATAAGTTAACAAATGGAAAAGGCGTTGTGGTTAAACAGAGGCTTATATGGAGATTGACATTTTTCCATGCTTGAAACTAATTTAGTAATAGACAAATTAAATTAAAGTCAAGTTGAGAAAGCTTAATTGGCCTATCCAACTAAAATTGTAACCTTATAAGGTGTCCAAATTAAACACATTGGATTTCGTAATAAGGAACAATGATACCTCAGAAAGGGAGAGATAAAGCATCTTTGATTTTGAGTAAATAAATGAGCATAATTATAACTTCATAGGGATAACAATAAATACCACAGAAAGAAAAATGCTTAAAATTAACATAAACAAGACAACACCATAATTACACCCATAAACAAAAACATTATAACAAGTATGTTTAGTCAAAAATAATTAACTCAATAAAAAGTAAGTGCAAGTTTTTAACAGAGAAGTGGAGGGCTGAAATGAAATAGAAACCAAGACAAGATGGGTGTGAGGCAAAGAAGTTGCATGCGATATATGGGAGTGTTAGGGTTCAACACGAAGACGAAGTTGTGTAGAATTTCATGGAAGGGACTATAGCATATGTTAAGAGAATTAATTCGTCACTCAACCATAGCTCACATGAACATCTGAATAAAAAAAATTAGTTATAGAAAAGAGAGGGAGGGAGAGTTACAGAGAAGGATACATAGAGAGAGAAAAGACATCATTCGTTCATAACAAACATGTCATACACTATGTTGGAGACACGCTTTAATACAATTAGCGAGTCATCCCTTACACTCTAGTACATTTGATGTTCTCTGGTCTTATTCTAAACGTTGCGTATAATATAACGACTATTGCAGACCTTCTACGTTTTGTGCTCATGCTCCTTCATCTTCGACAATCTCCACAATAATCCCCTTCCCCTTAATGTCTTTGTCTATCAGATTAATTTCAGGAAATCGCTTCTGGAGGTCGAAAATATACTGCCAGGTAGCACTAGTGTTTTCCCCATCTGACTATTGAATTAACCATTGTGTGACCGCTCGATTGTTTCTTTTGGTAATTCTTCTGTCCAATATGGCTACTGGAACTCGTTTTGTAGGCGTAAGGAATTCTAGTAGCGTTGAAGAAGTACAGTCTTGGCCTTCGTGCCCTTTTTAAGCTACGATACATGAAATATTGGATGTATTACTGCATTGGTCAGAAGTTCTAATTTATAAGCCACCTCTCCAATACGTTGAATCACCCTATATGGCCCGTAGTACAGTGGGGATAACTTCTGATTGCTCCTCCTTTGTAAAGAAAACTGCTTTTATAGTTGTAGTTTTAACAACACCATATCTCCAACCTTGAATTCTCTCTCTAAACGTTTCGAATCCGTGTACTGTTTCATGTAGTTTTGGGACCTCTATAAATGAAACCTTGTAACATTAAGCATAGCCTCCCTGTTCTGTAGAACTCTATCAACTTCTAAAACCATTGAGTCTTCTGCAATCTAGGGAGTATACACTAGTGGCGGATAACCATACAAAACTTCAAACGGAGTGGTGTTAATGGTAGTTCGGTAAGTGGTATTGTACCACCATTCCGCAGACGCCAACCATTCTCCCCACTTCTGAGGTGTTTCTCCACAGAATGTTTCTCCACAGAAACAACGCAAATAGGTCTCAAAAATCTTGTTTACTGCCTCCGTATCCATCCGTTTTTGGATGGTAAGCAGTTGCATATTTTAGCTTAACCCCCTGCAACCGAAAAAGCTCATGCCAAAATTTGCTCAAGAAAATCGGATCTCTGTCACTAACTATAGACTTCGGCATTCCATGTAACTTAAACACATTATTAAGGAATAGTTCGACTATATCATAAGTGGAATAAGGATGCTTGACGGGAATGAAGTGAGAGTATTTTGTGAACCTATCAACCACCACTAATATAACAGACTTCCTTTTCGAAACAGGTAGACCCTCCACAAAATCAATGCTCACCTCCTTCCAACTTCCATCGGGTATCCTGAGAGGTTGCAGTAAACCATGATAAGCAGAGTTGTTGTATTTATTTCTTTGACAACTCATACAATTCTGAACATAAACCCTCATGTCACGAGTCATGCCCTTCCAAAAGAACATCTTTTTTAGCTTTTTTGTAGTGGCAACTGAGCCTGTATGGCCTTCCATGGCATAGTCATGACTAATGCCTATGATCCGTTGATGAAGTCTTGAATTGGTTCCTACAACTAAATGTCCTTTCCATCTTGATAACCCCTCCTACCATTTGTACGCACAGGCTTTAGTATTGCCAGATTCCAATGTCTTGATTAAGTCCCGAATGACTCCATCTTCCTACCAACTCTTTTTTTATATCTTCTAATAGTTCAGCCTGCACTTGTGTTACTGATAGCACTAACATTTCTGCACTTGTGATTCTTAAGAGGGAGTCTCCTGCGACGTTCTCTTTACCACTTTAGTAGTGTACTTCAAAATTGTATCCTAAAAGCTTTGGTAGCCAAGATTATTGAAAGGGAGTTGACAGACGTTGCTTCAACAAGTATTTTAAACTCTAACGATCAGTCTTAACGATAAAAGGTCTAGGAGTTAGGTAGTGATGCCACTGTTTAATGGCCTTAATTACCACTAGAAACTCCTTCTCGCACGTAGATAACCTATGATGCTTCCTTGCCAATGCTTTACTTAAGAAGGCGATGGGATGGCATTCTTGTTGCAGTATCGCACCAATTCCTTATCCACATTCATCGGCTTCGATTATAAATGGTTTGGAGAAGTCCGGTAACGCCAACATCGGAGCACACATAATGACCTTCTTCAAGCTCTCAAAAGCCATATGTTCCTCCTGTTGCCAGTTCCAATTGGATACTTTTTCCTTCGTAAGCAATTCTATCAGGGGTTTCACCGTTGCTCTATATCCTTTAATGAATCTCCTATAATACCCCGTAATTCCCAAAAACCCTACAACTCCTTAATATACTTTAGTACATGCCATTCCTCTATTGTTTTGACTTTTGACAAGTCCATTGCCACACCTTCTTCAGAGATGGTACAACCCAAGTAATCCACCTGTCGAGCTCTAAAACACATTTGTTTCCTCGTAGAAATAATTAATTATACAGTAATGTCTGAAGGGCTACAGAAATATGTTCTATATGTAAGGTTAACGAGGAATTGTATGTCAGTATATCATAGAAAAAACTAGGATGAAACATCGCATAAATGGTTTAAACAGCTCGTTCATTAATTGTTGAAACATGAAGGGCGCATTCGTCAGCCCGAAGGGTATCACCAAGAATTTGCAATGTCCCTCATGCATTTTGAAAGCCATCTTTAGGATATCTTTAGGTTGCATTCGGATTTGATGGTAACCCGAGTGCAGATCCAACTTAGAAAACTAACTGGCTCTGTACAATTCATCCAATAATTCATCAATAAGAGGTATCAGGAACTTATCTTCCACCGTATACCTGTTTAGCTCTCAATAATCTACGCACATCCTCCACGAGCTGTCCTTCTTCTTAACCAGAGCTACTGGCGACGCATAAAGACCGTAGCTGTGGCGGATGAATCCTTGCTTCATGAGTTGTTTGACCTCTTGTTCTATTACATCCTTCTAGGTTCCCGAATAAAGGTATGGCCTCACGTTGATTGTATCAACTCTATCCATTAGCTCAATCTGGTGATTGTACTTGCGATTCGAAGGAAGATAAGATGGTTCCTGGAACACCTCGACGTAATTGGACAATACTGCATTAATCTCATCAAACACACTTCCTTGTTCTTCCGTTTTTCGCATTTGCTGGAGTTGATATTCGATTGGAGTGGAAAGTTGTATCATAAGCAATTGTCCACTTGATGAGCCCTGTAAAGTCTTCTAGAGCCCTTTCCTTAAACAATCTGTGATTTGCCCTCTAGATCTCCACGCAAGGTCACCACCTTTGTCTCCTAATTGAAAGTCATTGTCCAAGTTCTGAAATTGCATAAGACTTTGTTTAATCCCACTAACCACTTAACTCCCAAAATGACGTCACAATCTCCTAACGATAATACCAGAGCCTCCATACTGAATTGCACATCTTGCATGGACCATGCAAAGTTTCTGTAACACTGTTGTCATTGCAGTTGTAATCCTCTGCCTATCGTAATTGAAATAGAATCAATTTCTCTGAGGTCACATTTCCCTTTTCTCGCCACCGCAATGCCCACAAAATTGTGCATACTATCATTATCAATGAGTATGTGAATCTGCTGTCGTTGATGCATTCCCACTAATCAGATTTGTTTTAATCTATTTCACCAGAGAACCCTAACATCGCCTGCATAGAGACCATGGGACAATCTTCGTCTACACCGCCTTCCTCCAGATCCTCCTCCTCTTGGTCGGTTAACACCTTCGCACTGTCATTCTCTCATAAACTACGTAAAATTGTAGTTGTCTCTTCTTATATTTATGGCTAGACGTATATTTCTTGTCACACCAAAAATATAGCCCCTTCGCCTTTTTTTCATCAAAGTCTCTAGCACTGATGGGCTTGGAAGCCTTGTAAGATCACACCGATGGTGATCATAGTGTTAAAGGTGAAGTGGGTAATATACCTTCTGTGCTCGGATTGTGATTAAATGTTGTTGAGTGGGATGCTTTTAAGATGGAGCTGAAATTATTTCCATTGTGCTCACATTCCTAGCGGACTAGTTTCTGTTTATCATAGAGTTTCCTGTCGACATCAGTATTGCTTCCTGTTTCCGAGCACACGTATAAGCCCGATGTAGGGACTGAGGTTCGTGTAGCTTCACCACGACACCAATCTCCGACTTAAGGCCATTAACAAAGAAATCAACTTGATATTCCTTTGAGAGAGAAATCCTATTAGAGTAATGATCAAACTGTGCACAATATTCTAGCATTGTCCTATTCTACTTCAACTCCTTAACATCCCCCACAGGATCATAAAAAATTTATGCATCAAACCTCTGTTTAAGAGCCCTTGTGAATTCTGTCCACTTCAGCACCTATGTTTTATTACGATTTTTGATAAACAATCGATACCATTCTTGTGCACGCTCATCTATGTGCAGAATGGCTACGTTCACCTTCATTTGCTCCAGAGTCTGATCTAGCTGAAAGAACTGTTCACAGTGGTACAACCATCAAACGAAGGGAACTCAATTATGCTTAACCTTGTTGATGTAACGTGCCCTTCCTTATTATGCTGCGTATTGTTGTTTTTAGGTATATGATCGGTTATATTGCTTCCTTACCCCTGTTTCGATAATTCAGGCGAGAGCGTCGTTCGTAACTCCCATATTTCTTTTTCCAATTTCTCTATTCTGTTTTGCACCTCCGATAATAACCTCTTACTTCTATCATGCATTTCTAGAAGCAACCGTTCATGCTGGTTCTGTGCTTCTACGAACATTTTTTCACTCCGACTTTACGCTTCCATGAGTCTTCTCAGAGTATCTTCCAACCTTTGGAACTCTGCTTCTCTAGTCCTTTCTACCATTGTCTATCCCAAAATTAATTTGTCACTCAACCGTAGCTCACACGAACTTTCGAATAACAGAAATTAGTTATAGAAAAAAAGGGAGGGAGAGTTACAGAGAAAGATAAGTCGAGAGAGAAAAGAGATAAGTAAAGAGAGAAAAGACATCATTCGTTCATAACAAACATGCCATACACTGTGTTGAAGACACGCTTTAATACAATTAGCAAGTCATCCCCTACACTCGAGTACATTTGATGTTCTCTGGTTTTATTCTAAACACTGCATATAATCTAACGACTATTCCAGACCTTCTGCCTTTTGTGCTCATGCTTCTTCATCTTCGACAATCTCCGCAATAGCA
>JAOSBP010000204.1:16740842-16755354 GCA_027563825.1 Erythroxylum mucronatum
GCATGTACAATTATTTTAATGTATCAAAAATAAATATTCACATGTGTGTGAATATACAATGATGCATGAGCATGCAACGTACTTCTCATTTCTCACAGTACACTCAATTCACTATTCTAGGGTCTAGCCTCGAACATGGGTTGTTACAATATTAATGTGAAACTTCCTAAAATCTAGAGGAACTTCTCAAAGTTATTTTCATCTTTCTTCTTCTTTAACCTCTTAGGGAATATAATGGATGGAACATAAGGTTTGGAGAGTTTGAGTATCTATTTGAAACTAATGCTATTTAAAATTGACAATAATGTCAATTTTCTTCTATCCCAATTGTCCTACAGCTCTAGAAAATACCAGTACTAGATGTATATGTGACTGGTACTGATTTGCTTATATTTCCTCCATTTGCTTCCTCTTCCTCAGGTTTTCCCAACAGTTGCATTTCCTTTTTTCTGTTAGCATTAATGTCGAGTTTTTTTACCACTAATTATTCTGATGGCATACACTTGATATATAAGGTTTACCTCATTTCTACTAGAAGGTTATCCTTGACCACTTTCACTCCCTATCTTAGAATTATATAATTTTTCTAATTTTGCATCCAAAGAAGACATAAACTACTTGAAAATGTCTTATATAGCATTACCCTATGATGGTGATAATTGAAGAAACTGAGGTCTCTATTATAACCTAGGTGGTCCCTTAAGTGTGCCTATTCTAGCTCTTTGCTCTTTCATAAAGGACTTGTATGATTCCTCCACCCTGAATTATATGTATGGGAATGGGGTCATTCGTTACTTTCTTTCCTCCATAGGTAGCTATGAAATTTACTTCCTTATAGTAGTTTAAGGTTAGCTTAACATTCATGTATACTTAGGGTGGATGCCTATATATGCCACAATGATTGCCGACCTCCTTATTACCTATGTCTTGGTTCAAAAGCATCTTTGACAAGCCCCTTTCCTGATGACTAGGCAACCTACCCGGCACCCCACGAAAACCCTCCAGTCAATATCCAATCCAACTGAAAAGTTCCCATAGAGTTAAGACTTTTCTCTTTTCTTCAAAATATTTTAAAATCCATATAAAGAAAAGAAAAAGAAATAACAGTGGAAGTTTATAAAAGTAACCTTCATTAAAAATTTTGACAGCATAACAGCTGTTATTTAATAAAACCAAAAATTTTAGGTTCCTAAAAAGCAATTCAAAATACTTCTGACCAGTTTTTCCTTCTAATCTCTTAGGAAATTGGTGAACACCAATCCTAGGTCAAGATTTCATCAATTTATACTCCAAATCTACCAAAAATTGCACCTCTCTTCTTCCTCTTTTCCTTGGATGAATTCTCCCTCTTTCTCTCTTCTTTTCTCTCTTTCTTTTTAGTTCTCTTACTTTAATACTTTACACGTGTCATTTTCTTATTAAGCATCTTAAATGACTCATCATCATCTAATTTAATGTTTCTTAAACCATATGGAGTCTTGTAATTGTTCAATAAATGTGAGTCATTTAAAATTTATTAATTAACTCCATTCATGTAAAAAGACCAATTCGCCCTTTCATGGATTACTATACCTATAAATCATATTAAATCCCAAAAATATTCCACAGCCATCTCACCACCAAATTGACCATGAGATACTTTAATTAGGATCAATTCTTAGTAATTAGGTGCCTCAAAAATTTTGAATGGGTTTAAAATCATTAATACCTGTTATTTTCCAAAAAGGGCATTTTTATCCTAGACTTATAAAATTCCTGAAATTCATCCTATTGGACTTGTTTTTTGTCCGTTTCAATATCATTTGACTCTAATACCTATTTTGGGTATTTTTCACTTTTTTTAGGTTGGGTCCTTAAAATCCTATTCAATTGGAAATACTGTTTACCGAGGTTCATTATTCATCTGAAAATACTATTAATCCAAAATAAAAATATATAAACAGATAGAAGGGAAAGTTCGAGGTTTTTCAATCTTCATTTAATTTGAGAGATTAGCTACATATGATGCTAAGTCTGAAACTACTTGAACTTCATAAAGTGGCGCTTTTGGTTTTCTCCTTAACATTTTGGTTGATAAATTCTTTGCCAAAATTTTGATAATCTCCTTGTCCTCTTAAATTGTTTTTTGGATAAATAGTCCCTTGTACATCTATATCAACTAAGTTATGACATGTTAGTGTGAGGTAACATAAAAGAATTGCATCACCATCTATAATGAATAATGGTGATGCAGGCACTTAAGTAGATCGTTTTGTCTTGCCCAAGCTTCATAGAATGCTTCCCTTTTTTCGTTGCCAAACATTGAATTTACCTCCTCAATATGATGATATTATATATAGAGAAAAATCTCAATATAAATGCATCGTACATTTGATTCCATTTCTGAAAAGAGTTTGCCTCAATGGATAGCAGTTAGACTCTCTCTCTCTCTCTCTCTCTCTCTCTCTCTCTCTTATGCATTATGAAAAGTACCTCATTTAAAGCTCAATTGTGATGCCAATTAGGAAGTGTCTAGATCATCAAATAGAGCTCCTTTATAAATATGATCATTTCTTCTTTAACTGATTTACTAAAGGATAAGAGCATTTAGAAATATATTTGCTTTAACTCATAGTTCCTCACACTTTGGTTGAGTTTAACACATGAGGGACTTACACTAATCACAGGTAATTAGATGCCTCTTATGCACATCCTTTTTAGTTATTGCTACTTCATATCCGCAATAATATTATCTTTATTAGCAGTCATCTCTTCTCCCCTTCTCCTCTAATATGTCTACAAGTTTGTTTAATTTTAGGATCAAATTAAAGTAGAATTTCCAAGTTTTCACTCTTGGATAAAACTAAAACTAACAAAAATAGTAATTATATAGTTTCTTGACAACTGCACCAAAAACTTAATCTACTAAATCTACAAGCGTACATAATCAATTATAACAAGAAATTAAAACTAAATTAATTCCAGAGTATATATCCCATAGGAATTATATCACAATATCCATCAAATCTAGTTGAAAAATAAAACTTAATAAGTAAAAAAGACAATTAATTCACTAAACTAATGAAAACAATTCAATTAAACTAGAGAAGGAAATTTAATGAAGCAAATGTTAGGGATTTAAGATTCACTTATACAGAATTCCAATTATTAAACAAGATTGATTATCTAGGTCACAATAATAATTAAACTAAAGTATATATGACTTCTCTTAAAGCACGCAAGTATATTTGATTAGGTAACTACCACCTTTTGATGCACAACTTAACCTAATCAAATTCATTAAACATAGTGAATCTATTTGGTAGTAATAATAGTCTAGGATACTTTCATTTTTTAACACTAAATTGATTATTCTCTTAATACATTTATTTTACTTCTCGTTCTTTCATACAATCCCTAAGATCGAATCTATGGTAATCAGGTATAAACTCAACAATTGAGAATAAAGAGAATAAATTTAACTATAAATAACCAAATAACATATTGATAATTAAAATATCTATTAAAAGCTACATCCCTAACCCTAAGTAGGGTTTCTAACCATCGAAATATAAGGAAAATGAAACATAAATAAATCAATCTCAATATAAAGGAAAGAATAAAAGAAAATATTAAGAGAAATTGTCATTAACTCCTCTAATCTATAGAACTTTTATACATTAAGAATTAGTATGTAACTGTTACCTAACACCAAGTTGTAATATGTGCCAATTTTGTTTTATAACTTTCTTTATAAAAAAATGATGAAGCCAAGTTTGATCAATTGTACCAATCTAATACTAGTTTTGTTCTAGTTCTCATCCTCTATGAACTTCATAAAAGGAAGGCACTTGTCTCCTTAGCAAGTATGGTTCCTATTATGTTGACTTTTACCAACTTCTCCATTTTTTAACATCTTTGAATTAGAGTTAACATCCAATTTCTTACACAAAGTTTTTACACATATTGTTATCTATTAAAAGACTTGAAAATCTCTTTGATTGGACATTTGTAGAGGAAATCGTAATAAATTCCATGTTTTCTATTTAAAATCATCACCTATATAACAATAAAATAAACATATGAAATCGTCATATAATCCTTATAAAACATGATACAAAAGTGTTAAATACTAAGTAATTTAACCTTAAATAATATGTAAAATATAAAATTATCAATAATCATTATGTTTCTTTATCTAGTTAGTATAAATATGTAGAGAAAATTTTTTATACTTCACATATGCAAATAATGTCTTTCAAAGATTCAACCAGCCTTTTTTTTACATAAACAACTTATTTAAATTAGGTATATATTACACATTACTATGAAGCAAACAATAAAAGTAAGTAAGGATGAGACAATGAACATAATAAATAGTCTAATTACACTATCATCGTCTTTCACCATAATATGAAAGAATGAAGCAAGAATAAAATTAATTAATTACACATTTTTATCACTAATGAAGGTCAAATTATTACCATGATCAATGCTCCAATTTCTCATAATTTTCACATTTTATTATTATCCATAAGATTAGAAAAATTTTCATCATTTTTATTATGGTCAATAGTCATATGCACATAAGTTGTAAAGGGACTAACAAGGATGGTTTATTCACCATTGAGACTCGTATGCCACTTTCAAATTCTAGTTTATTTATTGCTCTAAAAGAACTTTTTGAATTATTAGTAGAAAGAGATTTCACTAATGGAAGCGTTCAGTGCTTTTTAATATCCTTTTCATTTATAAATATTTTTGAAATATTTTTTCTATAAAGATCCACCAACTAGAAGCTTGCTTGTTCTTTTTGACACGCTAACATATATGTAAACCTTTAACAATTTTAAGCATAGAAGTTTGCTCATTCTCAATCCAAGCCCTATAAAGGTATCCTATGTACATATGAAGTCCATTATTTTATTAATACTCTAGACCCGTCACATATCAAAGTAATTCACACTGCATACTTTTTAGTTTCCTTTATAAATTGCTATGAATCTCATTCCTACATAAGTTCGTTCTTTTCCTTCACACTAGTTCAATGCTTTCCTCTTTACTACTTTCAAGTGAAAGTTTATCATCTTTATAATCCTCATACTCACTTTGAACACCCATATAATGATATGGTTTGTTTCTTGTACTTGATGATCCACTAAATTTATAATTTGCTACTTTCCAATTGGTCACATACCCTTTAATAACATCATTCAATCCAAAGCTACTTGTAATCTTCTTTGTAAATTACTTACCTTCTATAGTACTACCACAAAGTCATCATATGTTAAAGAATCTAAATATGATATCTCGTCCTCCTTATCATTCATCTCAATTGAATATAATTTACTATCTAAGCTTAAATTATTCTCATTAAGACTCTCAATCACAACGTCTACCAGCAATGGATTGTGGACTTCAACTTCTTAGTTGTTATTGAGTATGTTTGTTTATATTTTAATTTTTAATGTAACATCGCCAAGAATAACAACTTTTTTATGGTATTTATGAAACAAATTCCTTGTTAGATTACTTGAGACAATCTCTAAATATTCATTCCCATCATTGCTAACAAAATCATGCCCTTCTTTATCACTAAATTTTGTCATTTCACCGTACATATCATCAAAGCATATGTAAAATAATTTTAGTTCCATGACTTATATTATCAACCATAAGAAGTATTTCATTTTTTTATATAGTAATCAAGTCCATTAGATAACTTATATCTCCATGTGAGAACTTCTAACTCATGGCATTTATAATTTCGAAGTGTCTTAGCAAACATAAACAATTTAAACATGGAGACAAGTAAGTGGTTACGTTTCTTTTCCCACCTACATGCTTAAATTGTTTTATATTCACAATAATTTGAAATCAAATAATAATAAATGAACATTACTAATCAACATTATTATTAAATTAGTATTTACCCTAAACAACTAATAAAAGAAGACAACAGAAAAGGTGATACATAAATATAAATTTTTAACCAAATTTAGAATTGTTAAGAAGGAATATAAACTAATGTTTCTCTTATCTTGTCAAAACCCTAAAACTCAAATGATTCAATTAATATCAATAATACACAATAAAATATTAACATCTCTTACTTTTTCAAGTTTGTAGGTCACCATAATAACAATTTGTGTTATGATTGTCAACTCTTAAACCACTTATCAATTTACTTTTGAAAATTCAGGAATAGCAACTTCACCCTTAATAACAAAGACAAGATGGGTGCAGTAATATTATGTTGTTTTTTTTATTGCCCATTAACTCTGCCTTTCAACTTTTATTAGATTATTCCCTTTTAAAAAACTTTTATTTGATTATTTGTTTCTTTAGGATATTATGCTTTTGACTCAACTTATTTGTACGTTTCCTTTTGATCTTTTCTATTTTCTTTCATTTATTATAAATTATATATTTGATGGTAATTATAGGTGGTCATTAATTATAAGTTTCTATCATATAACTTTGCATAAAGAATACATTAACAAAAGTGTTAAACGAATCCGGAAATTATGCTAAATACGTTATAAATAGACATATTTAGCATTTAGTAACGAAAATTTAAAGTTTTAATTTGCTTTTTTGTTTTAGTAAAGTTCATAAATGTATATACATAATTAACCTGAAAAATAACAGGAATCATTAGCGAACTATTGCATTTACTAACTACTTGATATTCCTGTAAGTTATGTGTGCCTACACTTACTATGTTCAAAGTCGGCAGATTTGTGTTCCCTAATGTACCTAGCCTGCAAGATAAGTGGTCAAAGTGCTGAAATTTTTCTTGACATCATTGTTCCAACAATCGAATCAGTATAAAATAAGAGAGAAGAGTGATTACAGGTTTAAATGTTGTAATGACTGCTCACTATTCTTATGATGATGCTTGTTTATATAACATACCAATTGTGCTCCGATGCAATTTGATTACAAGATCTGAATTTAACAAAATGTTAGGTATAACATACCAAGTGTTTAGAAAATATCATCTATTGCATGAATTACACTTAAAATATAGAGAATTATGAATCTCTGATAAAAATTTAAATTGTTTCCAGTAAAATAAATGTTTTAAAAAGAGAATTATGTACTTTTGTTTTATCTTTAAACTAATTTTAATTTTTGACCTTCACACTTTTTCTATAAATAAATTATTAGAAATATGAAGTAATCAAGTGTATCTTTTTATTTATTTGAGCTTGATATATATTTTTATATAAATCCAGTTATGATATATATAACAAAGTATAACCTGTGCAAGTGTGTCGAGGGAAAAAGAAAAACGGAGACAGACACAGAGTTCGTTCACTATTTTTAGTCTGATTGCTTTTTTGAATTTTTAGCCATAGAGTTTTTTTCTTAAATTAAGTTGCAGACATACGTCGACGGAGCACGGGAGAACATGATGAGCACCTAGTCAGACCGTTGATATTGCAAGATGGGCAGCTCTTAAACCCGCCGTATTTATCTAAGTAGATCTTATGGCTCCCACTGCACCGTTCACAGACCACAAATCTGATACCTCCGCATACGCCACAAACGAAGCTGTCTGATAAGGGCAATCTACCAATCAGCTTCTTCAGTTCTCCACTCTCGTACAACGTTCGCAACTCCTCGGCCCCGCCAATATATTTCCCTCCTACAAAAACCACAGGCAATGACAGTTTCTCGGACCCCATGATCCGCTGCAGCTCCGCAATGTACTTCTCATCCATCGACAAATCTCGTTCATCGATCGGCACGCGAAATCCACGCAGGATTGACCTCACCGCCCTGCAATCCTCGTAAGTCTTGCGGATAATGCGGAGGCTTGTTATGTATACGACAATGGGTTGACTGTCGTCGAGGCGTAATGAAACGGAAAACCTGCTCGGTGCAGGACGGTGGGACAAGACGCCGAGGCGATGGAAAACGGGTGCTTTCGGGGATTCGGGGGGTGACCCGGATTGGAGACCAGAGTCGCCAGTTAAAATGGTCTCGATGTCTTTGAAGGAAGAGAAAGAAAACCTCGAAGAAGAAGAATTTGGTGATGGTGGTGTCTCGGGTTGAATCCTTCTGGGCGATTTTAACCATCCGGGCCACATGAGTTGGGAGTGAAGAGGAAGGAGAGTGGTGGGACGGCTAGTCAATGTGAATACTGAATACCGGAGAAATGATTATGGTATGTACTTCGTTTGATATAAAGCCTTAATTTAGGGTCGTCGCTTATGATAGTTCATGTTTTGCAGTAAACAAGGAGATAATTGTGATATAAATAGACTAATGAAGGGAAAGTCATTAACCAAATTTTCATTTCTGTGTGACTTACCAAAATGTTGGGGCTACGTTCTGTTTTTGTTCCATCAAAAATAAAACTTTTTAAAGACCTTTAAAGTTTTGTTTAAAGCTGAATTTATTGTATCTATCTTATGAAAATTCCAAAATAAATTTTTATAATCATTTTTAAACTTACCATATGAAGTTTTTATAACTGGAAAAAAAAAAAACAAATAGAGAGTATTCGGATCTTGAACAATTGGTTGGTGGTGGTGGTCAACTTTGTTCTTGGATTTACTTTCCTTATTAAATAGTTCTGACCAATTAATTGAACAGAATTTGCGTTCCTTTCCTAATAATCCCTTATATAGCATGAACAACTCCACCTCTTCTATTTTTCATCTGATAATTAAATTTTTGGGCAACGTATCCAATAATCAAAATAACATCATTTGACATTAAATAATGTTGAATGGTTTTTAAACTTATATATAATGTTTAAAATAATAATATTTTAATTTTAAATAATATTATTTTAGTTACTTAATCTTTAAAATATTAAATAAAACCGTATCATTTAATTAAATTTTAATTAAATTTATCTATGTCAACAATATTTTCTCTTTATATAATATTTTTTACTTTCTTTTTACTTTGGTGCATTTTAAATCTTTTTTACAATAAAACATTGATTTTTCTATACTATAAAGTAACAGATTGGATTTTTTTAGGTCATCATTACCTGCAGAATCAAAGTTACGAAGAAAATAGAAACTTTCTTATATGGCATGATAATCCAGCTGTTATTTAAGATGCAAGAATCAAGATTTTTTCATCATTAAGGACTACAAACTTAGGCAGACAAGTGATAGGATAAAGCGACAATAGTAAACCAACATAAAGCTCGTTAAGATTTGTGGGAGATATTATTGAGTGGTCAAATATTTTTAGCTCATTCCACAATCTCCCGTGGAAAATACGTAGGAATGGTGGAGGTTCCTAAAATTATAATACGAGCCTCCCATCTTTAGTTAAAATCATTCCAAAAATTGTCTTTCCATAGGTCAAAATTTTCTTCTCTCTTTTATAGTATTTTACTTGTATTATTTCCTGAAAATAGTGAAATATCAATTTAATAGTTTCCGACAAAGTAGACATAACTAGTTGAATCTCGTTAAATTCTGGTGTTCTTTATTTGTCTATTAAATATCTATTGTTGGGTATAGTTGTAAGGCCCGTTTGGTTAAGCTTTTATCAGCAAAGCTTTTGTCAGTAGAGCTTTTCTTAAAAGAGTTTTTTTTAAAGCCAGTTGGCTGTTTGACTGTCAATTAAAAAACAGCTTTTTAAAAAGAGCTTCACACAGTAGACTGTTTGGCAACAAAAAAATCAAAAGCACTTTTATTAATTTTAACTATATTTTATTTTATAATAAAATTATTTATGCTAAATAATTTTTAAAGTATATTAAACAATATGCAAAGTACCATATTAAAGGAAATTTTAGAGATATTTTAAATTTAATTAAATTTATTGATATTTATTAATTTAATTATAAAATTAAATAAGTTATTAAATTAAATTAAATTATTCATAGTTTTAATTAATAATTAATTGCAACTAATTAAAAATATGATATCAAATTAGATTATTCATAATTTGTATTAATCTAGTGCTTAATTTCTGGTGGAGACTAGGAAGTCTAATGACATGCTTTCTTTGCTTGAGCTTTCCATCTTCAATTCAAGGTCTCCGGAAGCATATTTTTGGATATGATCTACCTCCGAACTATCATTGAATCACCTGATTATTTAACAGCTAACCTTTCAAATTGATTCGTTTTCATCTTTCACTAGATGGATATGATCTATGGTTTTTCAACATATCGACCATAAGGAGTACCATAAAATGAGCTTAGTTCAGTAAGAATAAAGCAAAAGCCATAGTAAGCGATTTAAGTACCAATAGCTGGTCAGTTTACTCCAATTTGTCATTGCTAGAAGGAAACTCTTATTCTGAATAAAGAAATGTTTAGCCAGTACATCAGGTAAAACAAGAAAACTAAGAGAACCTTTGTTCTTTCTTGTACATATAAAACTTACAAACTTTTACATTTCATCAACGGGACTGATGTCTGAACTGCTTTTGTCTTCAAAGGCATGCTTAGAAACAAATGAACGAAGTTGCAAGTATATTATATTCTTCATCCTAGTTCCTATTAATCTCTGTATAAAACAAATCTCGCAATATCTTCAAATCCTGCCTCCATATAACATTCAGCAATGCGTTCCACAGCATCATCCCAGTTCCCTTCAACAGATGCCAAGTCCAACAAGAAAGCAGCTTCATCCAATGCTATCTGCAAGAGGAAGTAGTAAACAGATACCTGGGCTGCTTCCTTTCCTTTCTTCAAGTCTTCTTGTCTACCCTCTTCAGTTATCTTCTCGCAATATCAGTCAAAATGTACAGAGGTCAAGTGTAGTCTACAATAATCAGAGCAACCAATATACCTTCTCTTCTGGGGGTGGAGGGGCATTCACTGTCTCTGCTTCCTGAACTTTAAAGGGCTCATCAACTTGATTAGACTCGCTTGACAAGCATCTCTTATTCCTCGATAATGCCAGCGGGCTACTCGGACAGTGGCAAGTTGTTGCGCCAGCATAATCCAAATGTTAAAACAATAATGAAGTTGTTGCGCCTGCAGCACTGCCTGAAGCCACATTTCCAGCAAAACACTTTAGGTGACCATCCTTTTCTTTTGAACATCCGAAAACACTTTTGAAATAACCCTTGAATGCAAAATTGAAATCCTAAGGACAATTAAGCACCTGTTTCAGGTAGTGAAAC
The DNA here is from genome assembly GCA_027563825.1 of Erythroxylum mucronatum. Taxonomy (NCBI): domain Eukaryota; kingdom Viridiplantae; phylum Streptophyta; class Magnoliopsida; order Malpighiales; family Erythroxylaceae; genus Erythroxylum; species Erythroxylum mucronatum. Next base: position 16,751,937 of record JAOSBP010000204.1, read on the forward strand.
AGGACCAGGAAATCCCAATTGGAGACAAAAAGTTTCATAAGATGATGAATTAGGAGCTCTAAGTAATTTTAAGTCAAATTAAACTCTATGCATCTGGATACTTGAGTAAGATGTTCAACAAAATCCATCATATTGCCAACACACAAAATGAGAATGTTTTTCCAGCATACTTATCAAATAACAGTTAAATTCATTATAGAAGTGCACATGTACAGCTTGTCAAACTTAGTTAAGCATTATAGCATGAATTTGGCATTCAACAATGGTTTACCAGTTAGCACATAGTACATAGCATGTCCACGGGTGACCCCGAAATCTTAAATGCAATATTAAAAATTTGGAATTGATGTCAAAATCAGGGAGCAAGCAAAAGATTATGCACTTATTTTCCTGCCAAAGGGAAACGACATATAACATTTCGGAAAGCAACTCAACTTCACAAGCAAGTTTAGGAAGAATAGGAAGCAAAGCAGCAAGACAAGTCAAAAAGGAAAAAAATAGACCTTTAAACAGAATAGATCACTGAGGTTGAGGATATACTATCATCAGTAAAAAGGAGAAAAAAGAGAAGAATCTAACTAGGGAAATATCTTATGAGATTGGCCTGATTGGCTCTCCAAATGCAGAACAAGCCTTCTTCTCTCAACACCCTTCCAAAGCACTGCCTGACCCATATATGGAGTTTTAAGTTGACCTCTTTTAATCATCTCTTGGTTCTGCAACAAAAACTTCACTCTTTCAATTGGCGCTGCAGTAGTTTTGATACCACTGCTGCCATACCTCCCATCACAAAATCTGCAGAAAATTTCTCAGGATTCCGTGAAATTTCCATACTTCCCACAAAAGACGGCAACTTTTCTCGATTCTAGAAGAAACCCAGAAGGGGAAAGGAGAGAAGATTCAGTCAACAAGCATAAATTTTTGCTGCCCTTATCATGCACTTCCCAACAACAAAACAGATACCAGACAATGAAAAAAAGGGCATCATGAAAACTAAACCTGAGAAGGGAAAGAGAGACAGGAACCTGTGAGTTTTGAGATCGGTGACGTAGGCGACTCTCCGGAGGACAAAAGCTTCTGTCTTCACTCGTCAGAGACGACAATGAAGCCCAGATGGCGAGAAAGCCAGGTGCGGGACGAGCAGGAAGAAACAAAACAAAAGAGGAGAAGAGTCAGCTATGGTTTTGTTATTTGAGGAGAAGAGGAGAACAGACGGTATAAGGTAGCCTGTTATTTACGTAACTGACGGAAATTAGCATAAAAAATAGCTTCCCGCATAAGCTGAGCTTTTTTCAAAAGCTCCAAATTTTAGCTTTTAAGAAAGTTGTATTTCAGCTTTTAAAAAAGTTGTTCTATTTCAAAAAGTGCTTTTAAAATTTATTGCTAAACACCTATTTTTTCTTCAAAACAGCTTTTGCTGTAGTCAAAAGTACTTTTGGACCTTTCAAAAGCTGATCCAAACAGGCACTTAGACGACATTGTGGTGTATAGCACTAACATGGCAGAACATGTGGAACACTTAAGGTGGGTGTTCGAAAAACTAAGGCAACACAAGCTCTACGTGAAGATGGAGAAGTGTGAGTTTGCCCATTTAGAGATCAGATTCTTGGGTTATGGGGTGAGCAAGGGTCAGGTTAGGATGGATCCGAGAAAGGTAAAAGCGATAGTTAAGTGGTAGACTCTTATGACAGTACAAGAATTGCAGAGTTTCTTGGCCTAGCCAACTACTATAGGTGTTTTACTGTGGGATACTCTAAGAAAGCGGTGTTATTGACGGACTTGCTGAAGAAGAAGCAAGAGTAGTGTTGTTCGAGTGAATGTGAGGAGGCATTCGAGAAACTTAAAGCCACTATATCAATCGAACCAGTTTTGAAGCTGCCCATATTCGATCTTCCATTTGAGGTACATACTGATGCTTCAGACAAAGCCATTTACGGAGTCTTTATATAAGAGGGCCATCTGGTAGCTTTTGAGAGTCGAAAGCTCAATGGTGCGGAGCAGCGTTACTCGACGTATGAGGAGATGTTTGCGGTGGTGCATTGCCTTGAGACATGTCGAGTATATTTGGTAAGAACTAAGTTTGTTGTCTGAACGGATAATGTTGCTAACACGTTTTTCATGACCCAAAAGAAGTTGTCTGCAAAACAAGCCCAATGACAGGAGTTTCTTGCTGAATATGACTTTGTGTGAGAGCATTAACCGGGGAGGCACAATAACGTGGTAGATGCCTTGAGTAGAAAGGAGGTATTTGCGGCCTTTTGTTCTGTCACGAGGGTAGAGTCCAACCTGTTGGAACAAATCAAGGCGGCAGCTCCATTAGACACCATATACTGTAAGTTGATTTCTTAAGTCAAAGAAGTTGTTGTACGCAAGTTTTGGCTTGACGATGATGGATTTTTGATGACTAAGAGTAATCAAGTATATGTGTCGAGCTTTGGTAGATTGCGGAAACAGTTGTTGAATGAGACACATAACTCGTAGTGGGCTAGTCATCCAGGAATCTAACAGATGTTAGCGCTCCTATCTCGTTCGTACTTTTGGCCAAAGATGGAGAATGACGTGGAATGTTACGTCAAGACATGCCTCGTTTGTCAATTGGATAAGCTAGAGAGAAAGAAGGAAGTCGATTTGCTACAACCCTTATCTATCACCGAGAGACCGTAAATGTCGGTTTCAATAGATTTCATTAGTGGGTTTCTAAAGGTAGACAACATGGCATCAATCATGGTGGTAATTGACAGATTCTTCAAGTATGCAATTTTGGTGCCAACTCCTATAACTTATCCCTTAGATGTTGCGACCGAGTTGTTCTACAAGAATGTGGTAAGTATTTTGGAGTTCCAGCAGATATTGTGAGTGACCGAGACGCCAAATTTACAGGTCAATTATGGACGTCCCTTTTTAATATGATGGGTTGCGATTTAAAGTTTTCAACAGCAAATCACCCAAACAGATGATCAAATAGAAAGAATCAATGGCTTGTTGGAGGAATACTTACGGCATTATATAAGTGCAAGTCAATGTAATTGGTTAATTGTTATATTGTACGTAATCTTCTCTTTGTATTTTTATAAAAATATTGTTTCCGTGACTTAAACCTGTGACCTTAAATATTTCTACTGCCAACAGCTCATGTGCCTGCTTCAATACTGGAAGTGGGAAAGGACATTGGTGTTGGATACGCCTCATCCGACTCTCTACTATCCCTTTGCTGGCCAATAAGAAATCTATGAAAATACGTTTTCTTGCAGCTTTATATCTTTGGATCACAGAGTTATTAACAACGCTTTTCCCCAAAAGCGAAAAAAATTAACAAGTAGCGATCTAAAAAAGAAGCTAGCTCAGATATGGCATATTTGAGTTTCTGTTCACCAAACTAATACACTTGATTAATTATGTACACCGATACAGTAAAATT
>JAOSBP010000204.1:16783150-16794259 GCA_027563825.1 Erythroxylum mucronatum
AAGCAAATTCTATGCCTACTCGATCATTCCTCATGTTTATTTATACTGCAATCTAACTGGGTACCATAACAGAATTCTTATCAGTTGATCATATAATCTTTTAGGAATGCAGGAGTTCGTTTCTCACGCTGGGATCTACAGGAGAGTAACGAATCTTTAGCTGCTTCTCTATTCTGGGCTGTTACTGGTGGATCGGGGTCCATTACAGGTGACCCCTAATGTAACACCACAGCCATCCGTGCATGTTCCGTCGTACCAGGAAAAGTTTTTTGGCAAGATTGAGAAGATGAAAGATAGACCAAAGTCAGATCCTATAGATCTCTTGGCTTCTAAAGTCATGACGATGCGGGTTAGAAATGATGATGTCCTATGTCCAAAGTTTTCCATTGACTCCCAATTTAAGCAATATCTTACGTATGATTGGAAGCAAGCCATCATTGTTAAAGTCCTTGAGAAAAATATTGGTTATAAGGTTTTGTATACAAGAGTGCACCAGATGTGGAAACCGAAGGGAGTGCTTGATATATTGGATCTAGGTTCTGATTATTTTCTCATTAACTTTAACATTGATGATGATTTGAATAATGTGATCAATAATGGCCCTTGGATGATACAGAGTTGCTATCTCACGATTAGGTAATGGACGTCAGAATTTAGGACCTCAGCATCAGCTATAAATAAGATACTGGCTTGAGTACGGTTCCCCGAACTACCAGTTATGTATTATGATGAAAATGTTCTGGGAGTCCTGGCTTGTGGGGTAGGGATTCCTTATCGTGTTGAATTAAACACACCCTATGCTACTCGTGGTCAATTTGCTAGAGTGTGCGTAGAGATTGACCTAGCCAGGCCTTTAGTGGGGAAGATTTGGTTTGACGATGAATGTTATAATGTTATATATGAGGGGTTAGAAGCAATATGCTTTACTTGTGGTGTGTATGGACGTGTTCAATCCTCATGTCCTTTATTGGCACCAGTAACCCACATGCCGGAATCTAATGAGGTGGGTGGTGAAGGTGTGGCTGAGGAGCATCCCCATTCTGGTGCTATCGGTGAAGGTGGTAAATCTGGCAAGAAAATTGAGCAGAATCAACGTTTCGGGGAATGGATGATTGTTGAAAGACGTAAACGCCGTACTTCTTTCCCAAAAAATCCAGAAATGATACAAGGAGATTCTACACTTGAAAATAAGAATAGAAATTAAGCTTTGAATAAGGAGATCATAAATCAAGAGTTAGCCGCAATTGAGTTCAATGTTAGGCTTGTCGATGTAGCAGGGCCTTCCTCCAGGCCAGTTTTGAGGCAAACCAAGACAAGTGCGGTTGGTAATAAAAATAAGCCCAATGTCAAATCCAAACTTAGTGTGGATTAAAGCAAACCTGGGGCCCAAGCTTTACATGTCTCTAATGATGTGAATAATGTTAAGGAACACAGTGGTATTCTTGCTCAGAAGGACCCCGGTTTTGTTACAAATGGGGAGGCGAACATTGGGCTGGTGAAATCGTTAGCTGGCACTTTCCAGTAGATTAAACAAGAACTTCATGCATGTTGAGCACTACAAGTTCAAAAGGGATGCTACTGTGTTCAGTGATCCTCCTGACCTAGGAAATAATGCAAGGGATAATGACATCGTAGTGTCTGTGTCCTCTTCCAATAAACAGGAGGGAAACTTGGGAATGGAGGTGGATTCCACTTAGGATTCTGAATATGTTCCTGAGACCACCATTGTTCTGAAGGTGGAGGATTCCTATATGGTTCGTGGTTTAGGATGTTAGGCCATGCTTAATTGGGGCTATATCATAAATCTTTTTCTATCTTTTTATTTAATAATTAATTCTAATATAATTTGTTGGAATTGTCGTGGGGCTGGTAAGAAAGATTTTGTCCCTAACTATTAAAGAGATTAAGTGAACTCATAATCCCGCTATCTTGTTCTTCCTAGAAACTCATATTTCAGGCTCTCACATAGAGGAGGTTTCTCAGGTGCTTGGGTTAGATATGATTGAGAGAGTTTAGACTGTTGGTTACGCAGGTGGTATTTGGGCTCTATGTAATTCTTCTTTTATTGGCATATCAGCCCTCCAATCCCACAGACAATGTCTATCTTTGGTTGTCTATGGTTCACATGATAGAGACTGGACATGTTCTGTTATCTATGCTAGCCCGATTAACTCCATCAAGGAATCCTTGTGGAAGCATTTGACAAATGTGAGTACTGATATTAACCTCCTCTAGCTAGTTATTGGGGACTTTAATGATTATCTTTATACTAGTGAGAAAAGAGGTGGCAACTTTGATTGGAGACGAGCGAGCATCTTCCAATCACGGATAGGTATTTGTGGCCCGCATGACTTGGGTTTTAAGTGATTTCCTTATACCTATGCACGCAAGAGCCATGGAATTTTTACTACTCGTGTCAGACTAGACCAAGCTTTATACAATACGAATTGGCAGTCTCTATTTCCTGAATCCTCAGTTTATCATCTGTCGTGCATAATTTTTGATCATAATCCTCTCTTACTAAAGCTAACTAATTTTATTCCTAATCCTTTCATAAGGTCGTTTCATTTTTAGCCTGCGTGGCTTCTTCCTGATGAGTTTCCTCGAGTTGTTAGAGAGGCGTGGGCTCCTCATAACCACTGTGTCCAGGAGGCTATTAAGGCGGTGACACATGCAGCAAAGACTTTTAATACAAATGTCTTTGGCAATATCTTTAAGCGTAAGAGGCTTCTTCTAGAGAGATTAAGGGGTATCCAAACCTATTTGAGCAATAGACACTCATCTTTCTTAGTGGATTTAGAGGAAAAATTAAATGAGGAGTATTGTACTGTTTTAAGACAAGAGGAGTTACTATGGTTCCAAAAATCTAGAGTCCAATGACTAGGGGCTGGTGATAAAGCAACCAAAATTTTCCATGTTACTACTCTCTCTCACATGAAGAAAAATTGTAACAAAAAATTACGATTAAGATCAGGCTTATGGACCTCTTAACCTGTAGCTATAGAGCAAGAGGTCCTTTCTTTCTACAAAGACCTTTTCTGCACAACAGAGAGTGTGACCATGGAAAGGCAATTGGCTAAAAATGGTAGTCTTTCTATGGAGGCTTGCGAATCGCTGGTTAAACCAATTAATCCTGATAAGGTGTTTGTGATAGTCAAATCTATGAAACCTTATAAAAGCCTAGGTCTGGATGGTCTTTAACCTATCTTTTACCAAACCTTTTGGAAGGATGTGGGTGATTATGTTGTCAGTATGGTTAAGCAAGATTTTGAGAGTGGAGTTGTGCCTCATGATATTTCTGATACGCTTCTTGTCCTTATCCCAAAGGAAGAGAATCTAGTGAATATTAGCCACTATTGTCGATTAGCCTTTATAATGTGATTTATAAAATCTTGATGAAAGTTATAGTGAATCAGATTAGACCTTTTCTAGAAGACTTGGTCAATCTAGTCCCGACTGCCTTTATTCCTAGAAGAAAGGCTTCTGAAAATATAACCATTGCTCAGGAGGTCCTCTACATGATTTAAGGTTTGAGAAAGGGAGGTATGGCTGTGAAGATCGACTTGGAAAAAGCTTATGATAGAGTTGATTGGGGTTTTCTAAGGCGTATGTTACTGGAATTTGGCTTTCCCATGTTCTATGTCAATCTGATTATGAGCTGTGTCTAGAGCTCTGTATTGTCCATTGTATGGAATGGATAGAGACTTGAACCTTTTAAACCAAAAAGAGGCCTTCGACAGGGTGATCCTCTATCTCCTTATCTATTTGTGCTATGCATGGAGAAGTTATCCGGGTTGATCACGAAGAAGGTTAGTGAAGGATAATGGAAGCCAATTGCTACAACTAACGGTCCTTAAATTTCTCATCTCCTCTTTGCAAATGATGTCCTCCTCTTTGCACATGCCTCTATTAATCAAGCTAGACTATTTCTCCTTACTTTTGCTGAATTTTGCCAAGTATAAGGGATATAAGTGAATAATGACAAATCTAAAGCTTTTATTCCTAACAAAGTTTGTAGAAAGAAGCAGGAAAGGATTAAAACTGCCTTGGATATCCCTATCTTCCAAAATTTAGGGGCATACCTTGGTGTGCCTTTGTGTACTCAGAGAATGAATAAAAATGATTATGCTGGGATTCTAGACAAGATTAATTCTAGACTAGCTGGTTAGAGGAGTAAGCTATTGAATAAGGTGGGAAGGGCTACCCTAGTCCAAGATACAATCACGTCTATTCCAATTTATGCTATGCAGTCCACTTGACTTCCTCGATCAGTGTGTGATGAGATTGATAAATCAGCGCATGGATTTCTTTAGGGTAATAAAGGCAATCAGAAAGGGGTTTATCTTATTGCTTGGAATACTGTCACAACTCCGAAATCTTGAGGTGGGTTAAGTGTAAGGCAAGCCAGGGATTCTAATACGGCTTTACTAGGTAAGCTATGTTGGGACGTCTGTATGGATAGAAATAGTTTATGGGTGAAGGTCATCAGGTCTCGATATCTGGTTGGCCAAGATTTCATAACCTATACTCCTCCTTCGACAGCTTCAAAAGTCTGGAAAGGTATAATGAAAGCTATGGACATCCTTAAATATGGTTTCGGCTAGAGGTTAGGAGATGGGACAGAAATAAATTTTTGGTATGATAAATGACTATTTGAAGGAAATCTAGCTTCAGTAGATGAGCAAGTCCCTTCCCATCTTACTGATCTTTATGTTGGTGATATCCTCTCTCCATACACAGGATTGAATTTGACTCCTATTGTGGGTATTGTCCCCTTTGAGTATTGTGATCGTATCCTAGCGATGCCTCGTCCTATTAATCTTCAAGGTAAAGATTGTATTATCTGGTATGGTTGTACCACAGGAGTCTATAATTCTAAAGGAGGTTATGATTTTATCATGAGTGTTCCATATTTGGATGGTCCAAATGGTTGGAGGTGGATTTGGAAAATTCGGGCAACTCAAAAGCATAAGGTGTTCATGTGGCTAGCGGCATGGAACAAACTCCTCGCTAATGAAGTTAGATATGAGAGAAGACTATGCTTATCTCCTCTATATGGGCGGTGTGGTACCCATATCGAAAGTGTTCTCCATTTACTGCATGACTACACTCATACAAAGCAAATTTAGGAAGTGACTTTGGTGCATAGAGATGACCACTTTTACTAAGAGCAAGATGTTTTTCTTTGGCTTAAAAGGAATAATGTGAATAATGGTATTGATGTTCATCGTACTTGGTGATTTATTGGCACTTGTTGGGTCATTTGGAAAGCAAAGAACAAGTGCATGATAGAAAGAGAACACATTAATTGTCATGGGCAAATATGCCAGGTGAATGGTTTGCTTAAGGATTATATTGATGCTTTTGGTTTCCAATATAGTAGGATGCCTCAACAAAATGTCTCTGTCTCTGTAGCTTGGGATCCCCCTCCTGATAATTAGCTGAAGCTTAACGTTGATGGGAGCATCCTTGGAAGTTCTGGACAGACGGGTATTGGTGGAGTGATTCATGATAATCATGGTAACTGGATAGCGGATTTTTCTTATCATATTGGGATCACCAACATCATGCTTGCAGAGCTTTTGGCTCTCAGATACGGTCTCGCTTTTGCGATAGGTTTTTGTTGCGATGGCTTTATGGTTGAGTCTGATTCCATGGAGGCATTATGTTGCTTGGATATTTCTAATGATGCCTTAATATTCCATCCCCTTACTAGTTTGATCTATGATATTCGCTCCTACATTGGCAGTGTTATCCGGTATAAAACCTCTCATGTTTTTCGAGAAGGGAATCAGTGTGCTAATTTCTTAGCTCATTTGGGCTCGGGAAGTGTGCTTAGGGAGTGTGTTTGGAACAAGCCTCCTCCTGGTCTGCGTGACCTTTTATGGGTAGATGCTTAAGGGATTGCTTTTAGTCGTTCTTAGTGCTTCTTATTAGCGCATCTAATATACCAAAAAAAATTATGTTGTTCTTATCTTATGTCACTCAAGTTATTTCAACTAGCATTCTCAACTTGTGGACCTCCAATCCATTACTTTAAGCCTGATAGACAACTTGTATACGTTATTTATCATCGCGGACGTTGGTTTATTCTTTGTAAATAGTCAGTTGATTGTAGTTTAGTAATAAAATAATTTATAGACAATCTTTATCTTATACATATTTAGAAGTATATGATAAATCTATGAGATAATTATATATTGTAAATAAAATTATGATGAAATTATAATTATAATAGTCATAGTACATTTATGTATTATCTTAAATTATTTCTAATCATTATTCTATTAAGATTGGACATTAATAGAACATAAAAAATAACACACATTTTATTTTTTCTTATAAAGGAAGTAGTCGATCTCATAAATTAAAACATAAAGAGACTTAAATAAACATGTGGGAGAGAACAAGTTCACTTAACTGACCTAATATGAAAATTTCATTTGAAACATTACTTGTGTGTTCATGAAAAATTCCCATTGAGGAATGCATAAGTGTCCTTTGATTTGAGATCTCCAAAATTATCTTCTATAAAGATTGCTATGTTTTGATACAATTTATAACTAGTCAAGGATAACTTAGTCAGTAGTCATTGGAATATTGTATGAATTATATGGAAATAGTTAAGTGATCAAGATATGATGATTCATTACCCTAAAGTAATTAGGGATAACATTTAATTGTTCTTTATTAGTACTGATTCAAGAAATCTTTGGCTAAGGAGGAATGATGCTTTGTAAACGGTTTACAAATGTCATTAATTGAATCAATAACTAATAGTGGAGAACTAATACGATTGAACTCAAAATAAAGTAGACATTAATTTCATGCTAATGTCTAATTGGAACATAGGATTGAATTATAATAAAAAATCATGCATAGAAAAGTTAGTTAAGATCACTTTGACATTCCTAAATATTTAAACGATCATGATATGTTACTAGACGTCAATCTTGATCTATGGATATAAATTATTTAATTAGAGAATTAAATTCAAATTAAAAGAGTATAATTTATCTAATCATATATATGATTTAGAATTATAATTTGTATCCATTGCCAACATATTTAAGAACCTAATGGGTCACATATAAAGAACAAGTTAAAGAGAGTAGAGGTATTTTAATCAAGTTAGACTTGATTGTAAAGTTTGAGAAACTTTATGATTAAATATGAAATTATAATTTAATTTCAATTAAATTACTAAAATGTCCATAACAAATTATAAATAGGCATAAACTCTAATAAAGATAGCACTCCTTGATTAACCCTCTTTATAACATTTTACAGAGCTCTCTCAACTAGTTCTATGAATATTAGTAAAGGTTGAACATTTGTGCGGCTGCAGTGATTGAGATGAGCTAGGTTTGAAAACAATTAGAGGGATATGAAATGAATATAATCAAGTATGAAATAAGGTACAAATTAAGATTCATGCTTGTTATGATTTAATTGTTAATCATTTAAGAATTAAAGTGATTTTGGTTTTTGAGAAATTAAATACGAAAAAGTTTGTTATTATTCTGCTGCATTCAGGATCGAATCTAGGCAGCCTGATTTCCAACAATGGTATCATATCTAACTTTAATTGTTGGACCCCACACCCCACTTGGCTCAATAGTGAGAGGCGTGCATTTAAATGCAACAAAACCTTGAGATCACAAGTTCGAATCGTGGCCAAAGAGGACAATATTGATTTGTGTTGGATGCCATGGTATAACCCACAAACACACGCCGGGGTATAACCCCCAAACACCGAAGGTGGGGTGTGGGGTCCAACATTAATTCTATAATTTGATTAATTATTGTTGATCTTGAATTTTGGAATTAAAATATAAACTCTAATAAAAATCAGATTTAGATCTGATTAATTTTATTCTGCAAATTTCAAATTAAAAGTTTTGAAAACCTTCATTCAATTTAGATTGAATCACCAATATGATTGTTGTAAAATTAGTTTCATGAACTATTAAATATACTAAAAGACCCCAGACCCAGAATATGAATATGGAAGAACCATAAAGACTATAATTGTTTTAGAATTTTGGAATAAGTTCTGGAGTTGCACGATTTTTGATTGTTGCTATTGGAGAAGCTGTAGACATGGCAACAAAACTATGGATAGGTGTTAGCCCTTTAGCACATGAAGGCACTTCACAGTTCGCTGGAGATGGGCCTTGGGTGGAAGGTTAGCTGGATCACATACATAACGATGGCATTCAAACGCTCTAAGGTGACTTAGCACATTATATCAAGCATGGTACGAGTTTTGGTAGAGTTTTGCACCATGTACGAGCCGACATAGCTAAGGCTAAGTTCTTGTTGGACTAAGGACTTAGTGGGTGCTCAAATGGACGAACTATGACTAATGGACTTGACATAGGTTAGCATTGGATCGGACTAGTGTATTATGATTGCTTTGACTTAGATAACTCATCATCAACAGATAGAGATCGTGGGGATCTTGGGTCATATGGCAGATAAGATCACAGAGGATAAACGTCAACGCTAAAGGATAAAGACCACACAGGAGGATCATTTGAAGATAGTTGACATCTTCGTAGGTTGGGATAGATCATATGTAATCTTTTATCTTGTTAGTTGGGATGTAGGTAGACCTTATCGGATAGAGTCCTATTTAGATGGGGACGTAATCTTATAGGAAAACGATGTAATCTTATAGGATAAGATGTGATCATGGTAGTATATTTCTGTTAGGATTATAACTTATTCCCCAAGCCTTAATGCCTTTATATAGCTTATTTAAGTGTTGTTTCCCACACAGAGATGAGAGACTTTGAGGAAAGTAATAAAGGTTTAGCATTATTTCTATATCTCTTCTTTTCTTCTATTGTTGACATTATTATTGCTTTCGTTGTTTACTTGCGAGTGTGAGTGTTAAACACTGCGATGTTCGTGAGACGTTCGAGAACTAGATTATTAGTCAACAATCATGTCGGAAAGACCAAGTCTTGCTTAAATAGATCTAAGTAAGATTTCCATGCAAAGAAGTAGGCACGACTTGTGGATAAGTTCGATGAGTAGGCACGACTTGTGGATAAGTTCGATGCCTAAGAAGACCTTTGTAATAATTGGTATTAGAGCCATAATTTCAAGATAGTAGGAGGGAGCAATTTCACGAAGCATGTCAACATAGTGGAGGCACTCATTGGCCCAATTCCTTAGGGGGATGAGGAGGTCATTTCCTACAACACTCGGATGGAGATGTTGGCCGAACAAATCCAGATGTTGCAGCATCAAATAGCAAAGTTAATAAAGGAACAGGAGGATACTAGGTATAATAAGGTGTACTGTTGCAAAACAGGAGGCTGGACGTGTCGACAACACCATGGTGAAGTGCGTGAGCCCAAAGTTTTCAAAGGTGTTCGGAATACGAAGGAGCTCGAAAACTTTCTGTGGGACATGGAGCAGTACTTTAAGGCTGCTAAGACACTCGATGCTGAGAAGGTCAACGTGACGACCATATACTTGGAAGGGGATGCTAAGCTTTGGTGGAGAACGAGGACCTCCGCGGAGATCAATGCAAGTAGAGATCCTAACAACACGTGGGACAAGATGAAAAAGGAGTTAAAAGATCAATTTCTTCTGATGAACACTTCTTGGTCTACGAAGGATGCCTTGAAGAAGCTGAAATGGGATGAATCGGTAAGGGAATATGTTAAAAAAAGTTTAGTTCTTTAATGTTTGACATTGATAATATGTCAGACGCGAATAAGCTCTTCAACTTTTTGTCTGGGTTACAACCATAGGTGCAAATGGAGTTGTGGAGGCAAAATGTGAAGGATGTGGTTAGTGTAATCATGGCTATTGATGCTTTGGTGGACTTTCGAGTGACGAAGGAAACTAAGGTGGCTCCTCAAAATCTTCCAAAGGTAAAGGCCTAGCCTAATAGGAGAAGAGAGAGGGGAAAAAGAAGAAAGACTCCAAGAAGGGAGACTTCAAGGGGAAAGGCAAGCAAAACGGTGGTTTCAATAGTAGGGAGACATCCTCCAAGAAGGGCAAACTTGCTTGTTACTTGTGCAACGATCCACATTTTACGAGAGAATGTCCAAGGAAGGAGAAGCTAAACGCATTGATCATTGAAGAAGAAAAAGGAGGATTTAGAGGCGGCTTTAAATCCAATTGCCTTGTAGAACCTGGTTTAAAGTGAGTCTAACCTTTTTGATAAGTTAATGTATGTAGGGATACAAGTCAATAGGAAGGAGGTAACCGTGATGATAGATATTGGTGCGACGCACTCATTCGTGGCTGAAAGGATGGTGCATAAGTTAGGGCTTAAGGTGTTGAAGACCCCGACAAGGATAAAAACCCTTACGAGTAAGGCACAAGCGATGGTAGGAGCTACTTACAACATCCCAGTGAGCATAGAGAGTTGGCATACCAAGTTTAATTGCATGGTCATATCACTTGAAGATTTCAAGTTGATACTGGGGATCGATTTCTTGAAGGGAGCAAAGGCAGTGTTATATCTAAGTTTGGAAGTTATAATGATCATGAATGAGAAAATTTCCTTCTTTTTTAACTGTTGTAGATCCGGTAGTGGCATGAAGAATGATACAACGGCGGTAGCATATATGTCAGCCATAAATGTTGAGAAAGGGTTAAAGAAAGGTATGAAGACATATCTTGCCATCAAGTGGCAGATGAAAGCGATCTAGAAGGGGGTTGAATAGATCATTTAAACTTTTTCGCAAAGTTCTACAAAAAACACGGAATTAATACACACGAAACAATCAGATAAATTAAATAAAGAGGATAGGGAAGAAAGCAAACACTGTTTTTATAGAGGTTCGATGCTAAGACCTACGTCCTCTACCTAAGCTCCCACTTAGGATTTTGGCAAACACTTTACTGCACACTTTTTAGTTCAATGCGAACTTTTCGATACCACTTGATTTCCAGCTCAAGCTAACCTCACAATTGATCTGTCTTCCGGCACAAATCCTACCTCACTAGTGATTCTCCTCTAATCACCAAGCTTACAATAAAGATGATAAATAATTGAAGTAAGGCTCGATATAGCTAGATACACTTGAATGTGCAGAGAGAAATTTAGAGTAATAACAATGATGATTATGAAAGATGATC
>JAOSBP010000204.1:16824338-16835500 GCA_027563825.1 Erythroxylum mucronatum
ACTAACTCTCTTATTTTCTTTCTCAATCTCTTGTTGATTTCAATAGCTTCTTCAAAATCAATTTGTAAAGCATTAAACGAATCTATAAGATCTTGATCAATGAAAGTTACCTCATCCTCATCATCGCTTGTTAAGGAGCTATTTGCCATTAGCGCTAAGTTGTTTTTGTGTTTGATACTAATTGGTGTTATATATATATTTGTTTATTCAATTTTCTTAATCTCTTTATATTTGTTAGTGTTTGCATCTAATATAACTAGATCTTCTCATTAAGACCCTATATAATTTGATACTAATATTGGAAGGACACTATGAAGGTTGTGTAAGGAAAATATAACAACTTTAGGAATAGCGCAAGAAATTGATTTAAAAGACGTTATGTTTAATACAGGAACCCTAAGGGAGTTAGTTAGCCCAGACTTAACCTAGAGACTTTTATGCATTACTTTCCTAAATTTTGTCGAACATACTACTTTTCAGCTTAATTATAGATTGATACATATTTCACCTAATTTTTATGGTCTTGCAAGTGAGGATGCTCATAAGCATCTCAAGGAGCCTGGTGTTGTTTGTCTTAGTATGAAACTTTCAGGGGTAATGGAAGTACAAATCATGTTGAGAAGGCTGGTTTTGGAGAATTATTTTCTAACATCAAAGACAACAAGTGTACGGAAAAAGGTTTGGGGGATAAAGCAACATCATAGAGACTCCTTTTACAAGTATTAGAAGTGTTTCAAAAAGTTGTATATCAGCTATCCCCATCATAATATCACAAAGTAACTCCTTATTTGATAATTCTATTAAGGATTATTGCTTATAGACAAGAGTTTGATAGATGTAACAAGTGATGGAGTATTAGGTGAAAATACTCCTAAGAGGCAAGGACCTTAATTTAATGTATGATAGTAAACACTTAACAATTTGGCATTAGCAATGATGTTTGTAGGGTAAATAAGGTGAAAATTTTATCCGTAGAGCATCAATTAGTTGGATTAACATCCTTTATTAGACAGATTGTCATAAGACAATCATTGGTGAAAGATTGTAGGATATGTACAAATACGAACCATCCGACGGATGGTTACCTGACTCTGTAAGAGAGAAACATGGAGTATGTTAATTCTATAGGAGAAAACTTTTTTCCAAAAGTACAATATATATTCCGAGACCTATAACCTAGGTTAGAAAGATCACCTGAACTTGAGTTAAGGAGAGAATAGGTAGCAGAACTACTTCCCATATAGGTCGTAAGGTGTATAACAATTTTGGGCTAACCTACAAGCCTCTTCTAACTAACACTTCATAATTCTAGTAGAATGCAAAATAGTTTCAACAGGAGACAAGGTTTAGCATTCAAAATTTGGAAAACTATATAAGTTAAATAAAAGCTACCATCCACTATTTAGAAGCTCAAAGTGAAGGACAATTGCCATCGCAACCTAAAATAAACCCCAAGAATGTTAATTTAATAACCTTAAGGAGTGATAGGAAGCTTGAGGGTCCAAAGAGGACTACACAAAAGATGGCTAATGAAAAGGAAATTGAGAAGGAGATTGAGAAGAAAGGGATACATCATTTAGTTCAAAGGTAAATGTTAAATCACCAAATATGGTTAACACTAACCCTCCACCTTTTCGTAGGAGATTAGCAAAGTCAAACAAAGAGGACAAGGATAAGGAAATCTGAGAGATTTTTTGGAAGGTTAAAGCTAATGTACCATTGCTGGATGTGATTAAGCAATGGTACATTAAGGACCTAGGCATATTTAGCATCACACTTGCACAATGGTAAGGACCTAGGCATATTTACCATCACACTTACACAATGCTAACTAGAGAAGTAACATTCAAGAGGTGAAAAGTGCCCTATTCAACCTAAACTAGATAAAGCACCAGGGTAAGATGGTTTTAATGTAGCTTTTCACACTTGCACAATGCTACCAGAGAAATAACATTTGAAAAGGTAAAAAGTACCCTATTCAACCTAAAGCCAGACAAAACACCAGGGTTAGATGGTTTTAATGTAGCTTTTTCCAGTAGACTAGGGCTGAATAAGTGGTGGAGTAATTGATTGCGCAAGAGTTCTTTAGAAACAGTAAAATGCCAAAAGAACTGAAAAAATATTCTTATACCTAATTATTAAGAAGAAAATCTCCAACATTTTGCAAGGCTTTCAACCCATATCTTGTTACAACACAATATACAAAATCATTAGGAAAATATTTGCAATTAGGCATAAAAAGGATTTAATCCCTTTGATTAATCATAGCCAGGGAGCATTCATTAGTCCAAAAGACATTAGAGACAACCTTCTCCTAACACAGGAATTACTCTCATAAAATAAATGTATACAAAGCATTTGATGCGTTAGACTGGTAGTTCAATCTCAATTCCATAGAAGCATTTGGATTTCCCAAGCAATTCGTATCTTAGATGGAAGCTAGTATCACAAATACCTCTTTCAGTGCTATGATTAATGGAGAACCTACATAACTTTTCTATGGTGCAATAGGAATTTGGTAGGGAGACCCCCTATCCCTATACATTTTCACTTTTACAATGCAAGTTTTCTTCAGAATTCTTCAGAAACACATCAACAGAATGCGGAACTTTACATATCACTACAAATGCAAAGAATTTGACCTCTTCTCCTTAATATTTGCAGATGATCTGCTTCTATTCTATAGTAATGACCCTAACTCACCCTCAACCATTATTTCTTGTTTACAAGTCTTTTCAAATATATTAGCACTAAACATCAACTAGGAAAAGAGAAAGAGAGTAGTTTGAACTAGAATCCTTGATGTCAATATTCTAGAACAAATCTCTAGGATACAAAGATAAGATCTACCATTTACACACCTTGTATTACCTATTTTCACAAGGAAACCAAGAGTTGTGGACTGCCAACACTTGATTGAGGTGGTTAAGAAAAGAGCAAATGCTTGGCAAAACAAAACTCTTTAGCTAGAAAGATCCAATTAGTAAAATCAAATCTCTTAAACCTCTAAACTTATTGGTGCTCCCATATGATGTTACTTAAAGTAGTTATCAAAGATATGGACATGATCATAGGGATATTTACGTAAACTAGAAATCTAAACAATTTCTATGGAGTCAAAAGTAAATGGACTGAAGTTTGTACCACTAAGCAAGATGGTAGATTAAGTATCACATCCCTCAAACTCAAAAAATCAAATATTAATTTGAAAGAAAATTTGGAAATAATGCATAGACAAATTCCTTCTTTGGGTTAAATAGAGGAATTCACACTATTTTTCACAATGATGCTTCTCGAATCTTAGAGAAAAAAGACAATTATGGCCTCTCATTGAGATGTTGAGATTAAAAAATTCTATATATCCTCTCATTAAAATTATAGTTAGAAATGGACTTAAGACTACGCTATGGTACAATAAACGGAGTGATATCAGTCCCCTATACCTACTAGAGGAACTCATTCCACTTAACGGAAGATTTCCACCGAACACCAAACTGGTAGAAATAATCTTAGTAATTCCTAGAACTACAATCAAAAAGGTATGCCTTAAATTGCAAATATCTTACACTATAAAGGAAGATATATCCATTTCGACTAGAAAAATCCTTGAGCTTTTCCAGCATATCCTATTTAGATTTTTTCAGACCACACTCCTCCAAAGTCCATTGGCATGAACTTATTGGGTCTAACATTTTGGTACCTAAGGTAGCTAGCACCTCCTGGTTAGCAATTAAAAACAAGCTTTGACCCAAAACTAAGATAAAAGTTCTTAATCCTCTACATGTACTATGCAAACTTTAAGCTAAAACAATACAACATCTAACTTTGAATGCCCTTACACATAATCCATCTAGTCTGGCTTACAACATATAATGAAAATTCACTGTAATGCAAGAAACTAAACTGGGATCATATTATACAATAGGTGATAAAGTAGATTAAGAGGTTGGGTAATGAGTTAATTATACCTAAGACTACATTCATTTGTTGCATCTACATTAGTTAGAGGGAAAGGGATAATAGGATTTACGACAAACATAATCGAGCAAGTATATTTTAACTCAAAACTTAATACATTCGATAAAGAAATCCTCATATCAAACATTTACAACACTCAAGTCAGCAGTAATGTAAGGAGGAAATGGATTTTATGATTTTAATTAATACTGTTGTTAGCAATTCCTAGTAAGCTTTTTAAATTAGTGTTTTGAAAACCGGACCGAATTGGTCGGCTGAACCGGAGAACCGATGACCGGAGCATGAAACGGTATGATTTAGCCTTTATTTTTTGTGAGTGATTGACCCGTTTATTTTATGATTGGACCGGTAAAAACTGCTGAACTGGTGAAAGAAAGGATCGACCGGTTCATTTAAAACGATGAGTTTTCATTTAAAAATCAAAAGATTCAAAACTCTGGGAATTAAGAAGACAGAACGCCGCTCTCTCTTGACTGTCTTAGGTCTCATCTCAGCCACTGCTACTGTTCACTTCACTCTTCATTGGCTAAAATTCTTAGCAGGTATTTTTTTGTCTCTCTCTCTCACGTCTCTCTCTCTATCTCTCTTAATAAGTTTGTGTTTCATTTTTCCTATACTTCTCTTGGGAATTTGCAGGTTCATTCTTTCGAACTTTTGTAGCTTTTTATTATTATTTTCATTCTTCTTTGGGTGGAAGTCTTGGGTATGTTTTTGGTTCTGGATATCAACTTTTACGTTGCATCTGTTTCCAGTTGTACTTAAGGTATGTGATTAGGGAGAAAAAAAACATAAAGTATTGGAAAGAAAAAAAAAAGCAAAGTTGGAATGACGATGACTAAGAATCCCATTTTCTTTATCCTTCTCTTCAACAAACAAATGATTGGCTAGGCACACTTTCAACTTTTGCATATGTTACTTTCCAGTTTCTACTTTTGCATCAAACTTGTATTGTGCTTTGTAAAATTCTAAGTTTTTTAAAAATATTTTTAATAACAAGATATTTTTTATGTTGCATTGTACTTTATATTAGTAGCACCTTTTTAAGTTAAACCATTACAAACTATGTTGGATTTAAAGAATTGATTAATAACCTTTAGTATATTTTTAATCAAAAGAAAAATTTAGAGCATGTTTTGTTTTATTTTTATTTTTAGATTTTTGTTTAAAAATGTTTATTTGAGTTTATTTGTTTTGATTTCTTTCTGTTTTTAAAAATTATGAAAACTATCAAAATTGGTTTTTGTTTTTTCATAATCTGGTTTACTATTAACTAAATATATATTATTAAATTATTTAATATATATTAATAAGAACTATGAATAATTTAATTTAATATTATGTGTTTAATTAACTAAAATTAATTATTAATATGAATTATGAACTATGGTACTATCTAAAGTTTTATGTAAATTTAGCAAATTTTGTTGCTTTATGTCTTTATCTAATAACTTTTTTTTTCAAAGAACGGTCCAAGTTTTAGTCATTCTTTCTTTAATTCTAATTATGGACAAGTTTTTTTAAAATCACATATTTTTTCTTTTTTGGTATCTTCTAGTTATGTCTTAATTAGATTATTAGATGTAATAATTTACTTGCTATAATTTGTATCACCTAATAGCTTGTTGTGAGTAACTTACCTATATAAAAGCAAGTTTGATACATAATATATTATCTAGTTAGTGGTCTTGCTAAAAAAATTGTGATTAGAGAGATTTAATGCTATATATGAATATGACATTATAAAATTTTGTGTAATTTTTATAGGAAGTTCAGAATTTAGAAACATGGATATTCCTAATGAGATTAGTACTCCAAATGATTCGAATCCTCCTAATCCCAACACACAATCATTCGGACAGCAATATACAGCGAACTTAGTTAATCCACATCGTCGAAAAATCGATCCTGTATGGGAGCATTTTGCTTTGCATAAAGAGTGTGCTACTAATATATTTACTTATCTATATTGCTCATTGGTTTTTAGAGAAGGTGGCATAAATAGGATGAAACAAGATCTTGCCGGTGTACCTGGTCAAATAAGCTCTTGTAAAAAGCTTAGTCATGATGTCCGTCCAAAAATGTTGGAGTCATTAAGACAAGTGCAACAAAAGAAGCGAAATGAGGATTTGAATGAAGCATATGGTAATCAACTTGAATCTCAAGAGGTAATTCAAGAACTACAACAAATGTGTTCAACTAAGAGACAAGCATTTGGTAAACGCAAAGAGAAAAGGAAAACTGTTGATATGGAAATATATTCATATTTTTCTCCGAGGACAACTCCATGGTCTCAACCAAGTTTGAGAAGTGTGCTATCTAGTAAGAAAGCAATTCACAAGGCATATATTGCAATTGCTAGATGGATTTTTAATGCTTATATTCCTTTCAATGCAATTTAGTCTCCTTACTTTCAAGAAGCTTTGGATGCAATTACTGCAATTTAGTCCATAGATAATTATTTACCCTGGAGACAGTGAGGAGGTATCAGTAAGTCCAAAACAATAAGTCCATAGATAATTATTCACTCTTTTTACAATACTAACTAACCATCTCCTAGCTTGTGGTGGATGCATTTTTGTACTTCCTAGGAAAGCACACGCCGGTATACCCTATGCGAGTCCTGACCTTGTTAAATATATATACAGTCCACGTGCTTCATGCGTGTCACAAACAAGAAGCAACACCGCATTTACAATTCCTTCAACTTTTATATTTTCTTCTACCTAGCTAGCTTCCTTGAGAGTTGGATCTTTCTTTTACAAAGGAATTGATTAAAGATGTCTGAAAATTACAACGTTAGTAATATTCATAGGGATGAGGATATGATGACGAAGAAGAAGCATGACGATGAGAAGGTACTAATAAGTATGCAATGAACTCAATGGCTGCGAGCAGCCATTTTGGGAGAAAATGATGGTTTGCTTTCAACAACGTCTCTGATGCTTGGTGTAGGCGCAGTGTATGAAGATAGAAGATCCATTGTGGTATCAGGAGTAGCTGGAGCCCTTGCAGGTGCGTGTAGTATGACCATTGGAGAATTTGTTTCAGTCTCGACGCAGAAAGATATCGAGACTGAACCAAATTCAAAATTTTGAATTATTTTTATTATTTTACAATTAATTATTATATTTAGATAATTATTATATATAGATATATACTATATATGTAGATAATTATTATATATAGAAATAATTAAAGTATAATAAAGATATATATAAACTAAAATGAATAAGATATAAAATAAATAAATTAAATAATCTACAACTTTACAATATGACAACGGACTATTTTGTAATTTTTAAAAAAATTCAGGGACAATTTTATAAATTTAAAAAATATTTTTGTATTATTGTAATATTTTAAATACTTTTTATTATTCTTAATTTTATAATTGTATGATGATAATTGTCTTTATTTATATTAATTGTGGTAATTATTTATATGTAAAAAATTATTGTTATTTCATATTAATTGTCATTATTATTTATTATTAAAATTTTTGAAAGCAATGTTGATGTAAACAATAAAGTAATAAAGTATCCGGTATAACTGTATAATATACCAATATGGAACTATTTTTCAATTTTTAAAAATTACAGGGAGTATTTCATAAATTAAAAAAAAATTGAAATGGTACCCGGTATCGGTACAATTTCGTTCCAGAACTTAATTTGCTACCGAACCTAATAACATTGGTTTTATCACATGTTGAAATTTGAAAAATCAAAAGATTGAAAACTCAAATTTTATTTTATTTTTCAAGTTACTCGCGTATTTTTACCTCGTACGTAACTCACTGGAAGCATTATTTACCTATTTTCTCTGCAAAAGAAGTCGTCTCCAGGGTAGTGCTCTTCTGCTAGAAAGTGAAACCATGGAAAGTTAGAGGATCTCAAGAGAGAAAGACGAGAAATGGATGCACAAATTCATGATCGGATCTGACCTTCACAGTTTGATGAGCTTCGACGAGATGGGTCAGGAAAAAAGACGTGAAAAGTGAAGTAATCAAAAGCTTGGAGAAAGCCATAGGAGTGGCGTATGTATGCTTGTAGACTACTGGGTATGTGTATCTTGAATCACCACCACGCACGATGAAATGCTTGAAAGAGAAGAGTTTTGGGTTTGTTGCGGATTGTTGTTGCAACAAACATGCCGACAACAATGTCGGTGAGGTTTCAAGAGCAAGGGGTTTTCACGGTTTACACGTGGAGCAGACGGGAAAAAGAGTGTTCATATGGTGGCAAGTGTCGATGACTTGGCAATAAATTTCATTGGGTAGTTTACTTCCTCACTCTCTAAGACTATTGCAACGAGACTGGGAGGTGCATCTCTAGCACGTGTATCACGAAGGGAACCAGTGCGCCGATCGGATAGCTTCTCTCGCTGTGACTGTCAGTCCGGGTTGGTATCTCCTACAGACACCCCCGGTGACCATCCAGGACCAACTTCAACACGACCAGAGGGGCGCTTTATACCGCCGAACCCTACGCTAATTACAGGCTGTTTGTTTGTGTAGTCTTTTAATTGTTTTTCTGTTATTACTGCTGTAGCTAAAAAAAAACACTATGTTTCTAAGACTATGTTTGGAATGTATCTTAATATTATTTTATCGTTTCGAAGAAGATTTTATAATAGAATTGAATAAGATGAGACAGAAGATTATGGTTTTATATTATATTCTATTATATCTTAAACAGTAAAAGTAAAAACTTCAAAATAGGAGAGTTTAAGATGAAATATAAAATAATAAATAATTTTACACTATATTACATTATAAACTTTTCTTCCAAACAATTAATATTTCACGAACTTTTTCTTCCATTCCAAATATTTTTTTAATATTACATTCATTTACGTTTCGTTTCGTTTCATTTCATTCTATTAAAAACTTTATTTCCAACCAAATATAACCCAAGTGCTACAGTTAGATCACATATCTATTATAAATTTTAATTGCAAATTTTAAAAGGAGGTCGTGTAGTACCACATTTGGTATCGTACCAAAATTTACTTGTAAAAAGTAATGTTAATTTAGAGTACAATTAGAATTTTAAGGGAAGTTGATGAAGAAAAAAGGATGTTATAAATCTAAAATTATAAAAATATTAATAATTTTAAAAATATATAAATATATTTATTATGTTAGGATACATGCAATATATTTAAATAATTGTTTTGACATTATTTATTAATTGAACATATAAAATATTTATTAGATAATGACTCGGATTCAAAAGATATATGGATAATCGTCTAGTTGAAAAAGAATTGTATCTTGAATTAAAGTTTATCTTGAGAGGGGGTATAATAGATCACACCTGTGTGAAGTTTGGGAGTTCGGGTGAAAGTTTTGGTGTGACTGTGCATTGATCTAATTTCCTGAATAGTTGAAGGTGTGTGGGTGATTTTTGTTGGTTGGAGAGTAGCTCGTCAT
This sequence comes from Erythroxylum mucronatum, assembly GCA_027563825.1. Classification (NCBI taxonomy): domain Eukaryota; kingdom Viridiplantae; phylum Streptophyta; class Magnoliopsida; order Malpighiales; family Erythroxylaceae; genus Erythroxylum; species Erythroxylum mucronatum. The sequence continues at coordinate 16,833,751 of JAOSBP010000204.1, forward strand.
CGTCAGCATCGTGTATGTCTCTAATACGGCTGATGTGAATTAAGTGAGAGTTGATTCTAAAAAATTTTACATAAAAAATTATTATTTTAAAATTTTAACTTATAAAAAATTAAAATTTTACTCTCATTAAAATTTTGCTCCCACTAAATTTTTTTTGCCTCTAGTAAAATTTTGCCTCCACTCAAAAAAATTTCTGAATTCATCCCTAATACAATTGTAGTCTTTGTTTTGTGATCAGCGTGTTCACTCTTCTCTTCAAAGTAAATTGAGTGTGGTTTTTAAGATTTGGCAACTAATCCATCTTTTGGTGTGGGAAGATTTCAGCAGTTGACTACGGTAGTATACTTGGCAAACAACTTTTAGATTTATCTTTGAAAAAGCTTAATTCATTGAGAAGTTATTCCTTTTTATCTTAAGTGTATTCTTTTTTATCTTAAGTGTATTCGTGTTTGTTTCTAGTTAATCACTTGAGTTGTTTGTATGAAGTGGCCGTATTATTGAATGTGAAATTACTTTCACGGATAGTGAGAACGAGAGATAGTGTCAAGGGTTAAGTAATATCAACTCAGTAAAACCTTGTGTAAAAACTATTGTCGTTAGTGAAAATATTAAACTGAGTGAGAGCACTACAGACATAAACAATGTGTGATGAATTGCGTTATCAAATTTTTTGTACTTATTATTATTTCACTTTTTATTACTTTTTTTGTTTGTGCTAGAGATACGTCCACGGTAAAATTGAAAAGTTTGTAAAACTATCACCCCTTCAATTTTTCAGATAATCAGGGCCGGCCTTGGGCAGGAGCCAGCGGAGCACCCGCCCAGGGCCCATTATGAGAGGCCCCCTCTCTAAACTAACGTTATTAGCTAACGTTATTAACGTCTTTCACTCGGAGGACATGTGGTTTTGGTGAGTTATGCGTGTGGCCCAAAATGGAGAAAGAAAGTGGAAGGCTATTTGGCTGGATGTGGGGCTAAACTTGAACTCCAACTAGTGGTTCAATTTCTAAACGAATCTTTTGATTGTAGGTTGTGGGATAATTTAGTTCATATGATTCCAGAGTTCCTAAAAAAAAACGTTAGGGGAAAAAAAACATTAGCCATAAAATATTTGAATACAACTACTCCTTCTAGAACAGATTTTCAAGCCCAATTATAAGAAGGGGCCCCAAGGCCCCCTCTCTAAATTAACGTTAACTAATGACTTTTTTTTTTGTTTACACCGTCCAAGGTTAGCTAAATGTTAATAACACTGTAACGTTAATGTCATTTATGAGAGGGGCCCTAATTCAAAGGCCTCTCTCTCTAATTTCTTTATTTTTATCAATATATGTAAAGTATTCTGTATTTTGTGTTCTGAGTATAATTTAAAGGTAAAGTTTTTAATTTTTTAATATATTTTCTCTTTTTTTATTTTTTATTTTTAATATTTTATATTTTCATATTCACGAGGATATTAGAAATATGAGTCAGGATGATCATGTACCAAATACATCCACTTTAGAAAATTTACATTATATTGAATAAGTAAGCCCTATATTGGACATTTATGATCCTAAAAATTGTGATAATCTTGATAATAAAGCAAGAGATATTTTAGTTGAAAAAGGGCCTGTAAGAGAATTGAATCTTATGTTTCCTTTAGACAATATCTCTAGTCATTTTTCATATTCTTATTATAATAGAAATTTGAGATATTTTAGTTGAAAAAGAGTATGTAAGAGAATTGAATCTTATGTTTCCTTTAGAC
>JAOSBP010000204.1:16844466-16856306 GCA_027563825.1 Erythroxylum mucronatum
ATCTGTTGAAGATGTTCATATTGGCAATGATGAAGGAGCATTTGATTTTGACTTGAATGAATATTATGATTATTGATTTTTTTTAATCTTTTTGATGAAATATGACTAGTGAGCTTTGTTATCTTATTTTGTGTTGTGTTGGTGAACTTAAAAAAAACTTGTATGTTTTGAACTTTGAAAGTTTAAGTTAGAAAAATAATTAAATAATATGTTTAAAAATTATTATATACATATATATAATATAAAATAAAATTTATATATTTATTAGTTACCGGTTCAATCACGGTTTAATTTCAATTGAACCATTAACCTTTACATCAGTTGTTTCTTCGGTTCATTCACCGATTCAATTTTTAAAACATTGCTCAAAACACTCATTTTTGTAACTATATCAAGTTATCAGCTTCTAAGTTTGCACCTGTTTATTGTTTGAACGAAAATATGTAAGATCCAGTAACCTTCGGCCCAGCCCGAATCCCATTCTCATCGGCTCCGATCTCCGCGGTGGTTTTATCGTGAGACGTTAATTACTATAGCCGACTCCTTATCATTCTAGAAACCGTAAGTAGCTGGTAACTACACTCCAGTATTGTCAAATATGAGCAGTAAAATAACTAATCACTTTAAGTTCTAGTTTAGATAAACACTAACTAGTGTAGCTGCTTCCAGTAACCAAGTATTTGCAATCTCTAGAGAGCTAGTCAGAAACGAGTATTAGTATCCTTTTCCCCCTCGTGCCCCACTACAATTTCACTGCCCGCAGTCAGAATCTACGAGGGTTTTTTTTAATTCGTTTGGGCGGCTTCTTCTTTCTTTTCGAGTACAATGATGACTTGCTGAGGAAATTGAAGAGAAAAATAAATCTACACGCGTGCAATAATGATACTATCAAGAAACTTGGCTCAATGCTTCGCTATGATGTTGTTTATATGGGTCGCGACTTTATTTCGAGTTGGGTCCGTCGCTGTAGTCTGCGAACACAGTTTTTATGATGGTGCGAAGCTTTATAACTTCAGTTTGGCCTCTCGTCTTCCCACTTATCCTCACGGTGTGGTCAGCGAAGATGGGTACGCTCTTTTTCTCTCCTTCCCGATTTGTGTGCTACTCATTTATAATGTTTTCTTTCTCGTTTGGCTTTTGTCCCGTAATATTTACAATAACATTTAGTAATCGGGATTAAAGTGGAAAGATGTTTGTATTGTCCTTGTGTTCTTTCATTTGTTGATATTTCAGTTCAAGTCGACGTCAAACCTTATAGTGAACCAATCACGACAACTGTTTTGAAATCTGATTCTACTTGTACTGAAAGATTAGTGCCACCCCGCCCGCATTGGAAACGTGGAGTTTTCCTGTCTCTTCTTTCTGCCGAGAAGGAGGGGATATGTCAGTGATTGGGGATTCGGTAGGGGCAGTAACGATTAAATTTCATAATACTAGGTTGATGGCTTTCCAACAGAATTCAGATATTTGTTTTAGATTGATTGAAAACACTTGTTTCGTCTTCTGCAAGTGAACAGTAAAATAATAGAGAACCTCAGATTATAAAATCCAGCGTTCTTTGCTCACTGTTCTACTTCCTTAAACAAATTAATATGAGATTATGATTCATCATATTCTGCATGCATTTGCTGTTTTTGTTACTGTAGGTTTTATCAGGTGGCTGCAAATAAGACTATTCTCTGGTTTCAGGTTGGCTCCATCAGGTTACGGTTTATTTCTTCGTTTTTTCAGTAGTTTTTATGGTATATAGAGCCACTTTATTCCTTGTGGTTGGAAGACTAAACTTCAATTGGCCTTTAGTCCTATCCTGTAAACTTCATACCATTCTTGTTGTGTTTACAACTGACTTGCAATCTATAAGCTGTCTTGCCTTTGAATGCAATTCAAACTCATACACACTGAAATTTATTAGCATCATTTTTGAAAATGATTAAAAAGGGATGCTGTGTAAAAACTCGGGCCTTGCTATTACTTTGTATTTATGTACCTAACTATGAATTTCATATGTGCGTGTATACAGTTGATTGACCTGAATTTTTCATATTTGATTTATGGAGCAGCTATGCGATGGAATGATTTTTAATCACTACCCTCCCAGATGTCTTGACTGCATGGTAAATAAGTCCTACCATCTTTTTCCTTTGACAAGCTATTATCATCTAACAGATTGGAAGTGTCCGCATTGGAAAATCTACCCTGTATTTTCCTTGTTGAACCTGGGCTCTTCAGCTCTTCATTTAGTGGAAGATTATTTTCTGCATAATCACTTTCGAGAGCATGCCTAGTCCTCCTTGGGTAGAAGTTTTAGGGGTATCATAGCCTACTGGTGAAAGAGTTCATTCAGGATAAACATGGCACTTCCATGTATCCTGTGAATTGCAGGGTGTTATGGTTTTTGCCTGTTCCACGAACCATTCTGTGTGTCAATGAGTGCATCAGCTCTTTTCCATGCTACCGAAATGGTAGATTGTGCGTCCTGTCTGTCAAATGATAATTATGTCTTTGCTACATACAAGTTAAAAATTGCGATGGTTGGTTGATTACCCTTCCTGTAGGACTGTGGGGGCCCAAAACACTGTGGAATGGAATGTAGTGCACTAATGGGTCATAACATAGGAGGTAAGTGATCTATCGAATTTTTTTTAATTTTGTCTCAATTCCACTAAACTTATGAGATTCCATGATTCATGTAGTCCTATGCAGTTTTTTTTGGGCATTTTTTAGGCACCCATTCTTTGTGTGGGAATTGTTTCCTTATAGATACAGATGTTTATATGTATTTATTTTTTCTATCTATTAAACAAGGGCCTTAAGCTTTTAAGGTCAATAAATGGTTGGTGGCAGCTTGATGGATCATATTTGTTAGTTGGATGTGTACCGACATATAGACTCTGATTCCTTGGTGTTGGAAACAACTTATTATTTTTGTTGGATGGTTACATTAGCATGCATGGGTTTTTATCTATATCTGTCAGGATATGACTATCTCCTATGATTTACCACATTTAGGAACCATCCTTTAAGAGTGATAGTTCCTCTTTTACACCAATGGAATCGACACTATCATGGATCTCTTGTCTTTTGCCACAACTAGGACTGATGTTTGGAATGATCTAAACCCCTGATATGGCCAATCAGAACGAACTTCAGGAAAGAGGATGGAAAGCATACCTTATCAAGGTTATGGATTAGGAAATTGAAGCGGAAGGGAATTCAGAAAACCTTTAGTTAGAAAAAGTAGTTAGCAAACCTTGAGAATGACAAGGATACTTCTTTAGGCTTCTGCCCCCTTAATTTATTCATTCATAAAGTAATTAAGCTGTCTTTGAAATAGTTTGAGTGGGCTGTAACTTTTCTTATATGAGATCTATGTTACATTTTCAGGTTATGATGTTTGCAAAACTATTGGATATGCATCAAGCACAGTGATTAATGTCATTGGTAAGAACTTCTATTACTTTCTTTTCATTTGCTAATTGGTCTGAAGAATAGTCCTAGTTGAACCAGGGATGAGCAGACTACATGTAGTTTCTCCTGGTGATGCAGAATTCACTGTTGTGTAGGAGCTTGGTCTCGAATGTTTAGTGTGTCTGTAAGTACTGATTTGGATCTTTTCAATGAGGAACATTGCAGAAAATCAAAATCCTAGTAAGGGAGTGGTTGTTAAGATGTCAAGGAAGGCCCCTGCAGGGAATTGTTCACTCTCTGTTTCTGTCCTTTGTGATTCAAATGGAGTTCAGGTGAGAGTTTTTTCTTAAGTTATCCTCGCCCTGCGTAGAATGGTCTAAAAAGCTTAAACTCTTTTTCTGAACCCAGCCACTTCATAGTTTGCCTCATGACTTTATTCATGTTTCACAGGGGCCACTCTCGCTGGAGAAATTAGGGACCTGTGATTATGTGAGTCTCTGAAATTCATTTTTACATGGAAATTGATTCAAATGGATGTGCTTTCTTCTCAGTGCTTCTTTCTTATTGGATAAATATTTTCGATTGAAATGTTAAAGAAGTTACTGAGCTCTACATTTAATATTTTGGGCTTGTTTGTCTGACAGGCCACTGTACTGAAGCATCCTTCTGGTTGTCCTACAATAATTTCTGTCCATGGGAGAGGATGGGGCTGGCTCAGTATCTTAATCCTTATGTGAGTCACTCTATTTGTGTATCTCTGCTTTTTCCTTGTTATAGATCACATCAATCAAGTCATGATTTCATGGTTTTGAAGTCACCTTGCTTGACTAATCACTTGCTTTTGCAGTATCTTATGCCTTTTTGGAGCATATCTGTTGGTGGGAACAGTCTATCGGTATTTCTTCCTTGGAATACGCGGGTGGGATGTATGTTTCCTCTCTATGGCCCTTTAACTCATAGTTTGAACTGTTTGGTGTGGAATTATGAATTTTTTCGATTTTTCATTTATACAATCAACTACTCTGATTATTTGATAATATTGAACTGTAGATCCATATCGTTTTGCACTTGGCATAGAAATTCCTTTCTGTGGAATCTTAGTGATCTTCCTAAAATGTTTGATTCATAATATGTTTGCTGCATGTTCCTAATTCCGAGCAGCTATCAAACTTATGGAACAATGTTCTGACGTAGATGGCATCACGGCGAAAATACCTCCTTTTCATGTTTTAGATTGTAATCACGGGTCAATTCCGGTAGAGATATTAACATGCATAATTTAGTATATTATAATTTTCTTTTTATTCTTTTTATACAAACTGTTCAAAGTAATGCCTATCTGTTAAGTGTCGAGTAGCTTACAAATGTTGATGGATTCGCAAGTAGTACATTGACTTTGTTGAATGATATTCCTGATGACAAGTAAAACTAGCTATGAATGAGGCCCTTAGTGGTGCTTGACTGTCTTGTGAACTTTAAATAATTACGGTTCTTCGTTCTTTCAGATAATACCAAACTTGGAATTTTGGGGCAGAATACCTCAGAGAATACAGGTATTCCAATTACAATTTTCCCAAATACCTATTTGTTAAAAGTTATAGCAGTCCTCTTACTAATGTAATATTTTCTCAGAGTTCTTTTGCATCGTTGGTGAGGAAAGTTAGAAGATCTTCTGAAGGACATCGAAGTTCCTATTCTGCTGTCAATTTTTGAGCAAGTTAAAAGCAGAAGCTCATATTTGCATGCAAATCAGTACTGAGACATCAGAGTTCAGAGCTGTGAAATTTCCAGGCAAGTGGCCGGTGGTATAATCTCAATTGTCTTATCAACTTAGAACTTGAAATCTACAAAATTCTTTGCAAAACTACTCTTTCGTTGACATATTTACAGCCTTTTCCACATTTTTGCTCGAGTTCTTTCCTCTGTGATCACATTCTATTCGTTTTAAAATATTTAGAAAGTGACAAACTTGCATACCCCTCTTCTGTTTTGCAACATTCATTTAATTGCTTTTTCTGTGCGGAGTTCGATGCCTTAACCATTTCTTTTTTTAGCATTCTTTCTGGTTCTTGAATCTTCACTTACATACTGTTCTTTGGGAAGTTGCCTTCTTCCATGATCTTCTTTTCTTAATCCTATCCCCGAGACAATTTCTATCTGAAATTTCTCTCGTTTCCCTCTCTCGTCTTAACCAAACATGTGGAATTTAGGCTACTGTTAAACGGACATATATACATGACAAGGTCCAGGCCTGACCCGGAGTCTAGGTTTTAGACCAAAATTATCAGATTTTGGGCTGAGCTGGGCTGTACCTTTCAAGCTTGATTTAAAGCTTAATCAATTTGATGTTTCGAACCGAATTTGAAGCTTCATTGTCATCTATATTCAGGACATAAGCCATGATATCTACCATTTCGAAGAAACCACAAATGCAGGTTATGAACTTCACTAAGTGAAGCCAACTGTGTTCGAGTTTATATAATGTAAGAACGAAATATAAAGGTGTTCCAACTTACCAACCAAAAGATCAATTAAGAAAAAAGAACATAAAGAGATGAGGTTTGCCTACTGATTTTACGTTTAAAATCTCAGATAAGAAGGGTACATGTTACCTTATAAGCTCCAATGGCAGCTCTAGTCGTTCGTTTTCTTGTCCCAGAATCTGGTGCCAGGAGTTATGGTTAGTTTGGAAAGAGGACGTTCCTTTGATAACAAACTACAAGGTGAATGAGCCGTTAGTTGTTGAGGAGAGGAAAGCTGCATAGCAGGTGATAGTAATGGGCGGTTAAGAAAGCCTAGTTGATAGAGACACACAAACAGCCTCCGATTTTTGTCCTAAGCAATTGAATTAACAAAACTTGGAGGCCATTTTTTGTCGAATGGTTAAAGCTACTTCCAACTAAAACAAGCTAATATCCAAGTATGACCTCCAAGGTTTCGACAGCAACTGTCACTGTCATATTATTATCATGTTGAACAGAACTCTCCAAGAGGGTTTTCACTTCTAACTGATGCTGAGTGACAAGCTAAAGCTATGCCTCTGTAATAGGTTGTAAGCGATGTTTGTCCCAAGTGTAAGAACCGAACAAGACTACATATAAAGCCACCAATATTTTGTTATGTTTTAGGCCAATACTTAGTATTATTAACCTAGTTTTGTGGTCTTAAAGTTATAGCTAAATGATTTATTAAAATGATATAGGATTGACAGGTTTCAAGTCTAAACTGTTTTACTCGAATGCGTTGCTTATTCTATTTGTCTATAATTGGTATGAACAACAATAGAAAAACCATTGAAGCATTATGCTATTCTAGATAATAAAAAACTCTACTTACTATTTCTTGAATAAAAATTTAAATGCACTCAACTATATTACAATTATATGTTGTGAAGTACAACTCAATCACTCCTCAAATCAAAATGTTTCTAGAGCCTGTAGTGCGACCCACGACTTTCACTAACTCCTTCAACAACCGCTTGAAGCCGAAATGTCACCAAATTTTCACCTAAACATTTCATATAAAGAAGGCCAGATTCTTCACCTTCTCTCAGAATCATCATGATTGATGTTGACGTATTCTCATGCTTAACAATATATTAAATTTTGTATAAAGACCGGAGTTGTAATATTGTATTAAATCTCATACCCTATTAATATTGAATATAGTTTTTTATTATGATTATAATTAAAATATATATTTGAACTTTTATCTTTGTAAATTAATCTAAGATACAAATATTTGGAAGTTGGGACGGTATAATTTATTTCAATGTCTATTATACGATACCTAACCCTTACGGTACATGTAATGCATAAAGAAGAGCGGAGATAATGATAGGCAAACACTGAGCACACCCTTTGCTTCTAAGGTAAGTCTCTTCCTACTCAATTTTACGTAGGGATGGATCTTCTGTTCATTTTTTTTGTCCCTATTTTGTCTTATTGAATCTCAGTCATTTATTTATGTGAGTTCCACATAAATGGATGATTGAGATTCAATAGAACAGGGTAAAGACAAGAAAAATAGACACAGAATTCTGGCAAATTTTATGCCGTCCGTACCACTGCAATTATTTATTCATTGTTACCTCATCTTCGTTCCAAGATTGTTTCCTTAATTTCACTCTCTCCCTGTATCGATGTACCACCAATACAAGGTAACTCCAACTACAGATACAATATGTGGGAACGAAAGTTCTCTTTTTAATAAAGCAGTTTAAACTAAAATTGGTTAACCTTCTAAATTGATGGAATGGAAACAATTCCTAACTGCTAATTGTTCCTTAAAAACAAGACAAGTAAAAGATAAAATCAAAATCGAATCATTGGACTCTCCACCTGTTATTTCTGATGGTGATGGAGGCATTTGGCAAAACAAGTACCCAACAACTCTCGGCATATATAAATGTGGAGGAGATGATCATAATCTTCCATCATTCAGTTAGTTAATAAACTGCAATGCGGTCATAGATACAGGTCTGATTGTACAACACAAAATCAAACCGTGGGGTATGTTTTTTCTTTTGCTTGCACGCCTTTTTTTTTCCTCACCCTCCGACCTAAATAGCATCTATATCTACTCAACACCAAGAAGCTCTTAAGATTTAACGTGCAATCAGTAATCCTATTGGCACAATCTAAACCAAAATATGAAGCCACCACTGTCAGCCTCGTCCTCAATCCTGATGAGAAAGGCTCGTCTTTCTCCGTATATCTTCAGTCTATTAGCCTTCATTATCTTCATTGCCATCCTCTATTGGGAAGACTTCATCTGCCTCCTTGGTGACCTAGATCCCGACGTTGTAGAAGTACCCTCGAGAGCAGGTGAGTTGACCTCATAAATTTAATCAATGATAGTTTTACTTTATACATATTCACCGTAGTTTTGATATGTTTGAACAGTTATGATTCAAAAATTTTGAGATTCAGTGAGTTGGGTTTTGTTTTGGGGTGGTTAGAGAAGAAGTGGGAGAAACTGCCATTTTCAATAGGGAGGACACCGGAAGGTTGCGACGTGTTCATTGGAACGTGGGTGAGGGATGAGTTGAATCGGCCGCTTTATGACGAGTCGGAGTGTCCGTACATACAGCCACAGTTGACTTGTCAGGAGCATGGCAGGCCTGATAAGGACTATCAGTTTTGGAGATGGCAACCCCATGGTTGTGATCTTCCCAGGTATTTCCTTACACTGAGTGTACTGGATATTATCAGAAATGTGTTATTGGTTGGTAGCTTGGTAGTTATTTACGGAAGTCTCTTTCGTTTCCACAAAAACTCAGTTCTGTGACGCAGAAGAACACGAGAGAAGAGCCACTTTTGATTGATATATACTTCCTATTTCAATTGAGGAATTAAATACCAGATAGGAAAGTTATAATTTTTTGCTCGCAGTTTCAATGCCTCTTTGATGCTGGAGACACTGAGACACAAGAGAATGATGTTTGTTGGTGATTCATTGAACCGTGGCCAATATGTCTCAATGATCTGTCTTCTCCATAGACTAATCCCCGAAGGAGCCAAGTCCATGGAGACCTTCGATTCACTAACGGTCTTCACTGCCAAGGTTTGTAGCCATAGTAATGTTTATGACTTGTGCTTTCATTTCTTTCAATTAACTGAATCGAAAAGTTTGGTTAATTTTACTCTGAAAATTTTCATTCTACTTCGAGCGTAGGAGTACAATGCGACGATAGAGTTCTACTGGGCACCATTTCTTCTTGAATCAAATTCAGATAACGCCATTGTTCATAGGGTATCGGATAGGATGGTAAGGAAAGGATCAATTAACAAGCACGGACGGCATTGGAAAGGCGTTGACATTTTGGTGTTTAACACCTACGTGTGGTGGATGACTGGAATCGACATGAAGATCTTGTAACTTCCTTTCCTTTTTCCAACAAATATTCAGTTCTTAACTTGAAAAGATGGATTATCCAAGGCCAAAACTGAGATATATTTGTTTGTCATAATGTGCAGGCAAGGGTCTTTCGAAGATGAAGTGAAAGATACTGTGGAGGTGACGACTGAGGACGCTTATCGTATGGCAATGAAAAGCATGTTGAGATGGGTGAGAAAAAATATGAATCCCAATAAGACAAGGGTCTTCTTCACCAGCATGTCACCAACGCATGATAGGTACGTGTATTTTTGCTTCTTTTTCATTTACAAAGTTGTGATTCTGGATAAAACGAAATTCTGCAGGAGCATAGATTGGGGTGGGAAACCAGGGCTAAATTGCTATAACGAAACCACAATGATTGACAACTCTACGTATTGGGGATCAGATACTAGAAAAAGCATAATGCAAGTAATTGGGGAAGTATTCAGCAAATCCAAATACCCAATCTCCTTTCTAAATATAACCCAACTTTCGAGCTACCGCAGAGATGCTCATACGTCAATCTACAAGAAGCAATGGGGTCCATTGACTCCTGAAAAGCTTGCCAATCCTGCTAGCTATGCGGATTGTGTCCATTGGTGTTTGCCTGGTGTCCAGGATACGTGGAATGAACTCCTATTTACCAAGTTGTTTTATCCTTGAGTAATATATGCTCACAAGAGCTCGATCCTGATTTTTCACCATCTCTTGATTCCATGGTTTCTTGATTGATTCTCTTTTTCCCTTGCTTTTCCTTGGTTAGGTAACATGGGAGTGGGGAAGAAAATAAAAGTGTAAAAACGTTTAATTTAAAACAATTCACCAGAAAGTTGAATCAAATTGTTGAGGAAGTGAGTGATAATCTCAAATCCACTCAGGAGTCCGGACCTTTGGTTTTGCTCAGTTCCTCAACAAGTCAAACAGTAAATGTGTTATCTGAAACTTGGGAATCTGAATTTGTTTATCGTAAAAAGTTAAGCACCGAGCCCGGGATAAAATTTTCTGTCTAATATTACGATGTTTTATTTTGTCTTATAAATTTCAGCTATTTATTTATGCGGTCCCGCATAAATAAACGCGGGATCCGTATAAATAAATGGCTAAAATTCATAAGACAAAATAAAATACTATAATATTAGACAGAATATTCAAATTCGTCGTAATCCCCTGTTTAAAGATTACAATTGAAAACTTTAGAACCTCGTCCCAAACTCCCGTGGTTTAAGTTCTTTTAATTACTTTTACTTAGATGAATGGTTAACTCGAATACTTTCTAACAAAATGACAAACCTAATAAACAGGAATAATTAAATATAGAATTCATCACACAATAAATTAATTCATAAAAAGTTACTAATCATTTTAATTATGATTTAAAAATTTAAACTATTAAAATAAAAGAATGTGAAAATAATATTTTAAATTTCTTAGCAATAATGTGATTTTGAATAACAAACATGCCAATTTCAAACATAAATTTGCAATTTTTTTTACATATATGGGTTTTTTGATCTAATTGGAGAGAATGTGGTAATTTCAATTGGATACAAACAAAATTTAGTTTTCCTATTATAATTATACTAATATTTTAATTTTATATGTCAGGCCAAAGTTCAAAGGCCTATTCTCGAAAGTTCTTAAAACTCAAAATTTAACATACTAGTCTAAAACTTTCCCCTTTTATAGCGTAAAAGTTGATATAAAATGGAAAATAACTTATGTCCTATGAGAGCTGGCTACTCGTGGCAGGTAATTGTCAATTTAGATTTAAAATATTAAAATGTTTAACATACTTTGTTTTTGATAATACAAAGTAAGTGTAAATATATCAATTATGATAAAAAAATAGTTATTCACTCCATCTCAAGAAAATATGTTCATATAGTTGTTGAAGCTCAAAGGTGGGAACTACGGCTTTCTTTCTTACAACTTAAATTTAGAATAATTTATTTGTGTATTTTAATGTTGTCATTTATTATATGTAGGTGTTTATCTATTATCCAATAAGCAAGGGCATTAGTGAAATATCTACAAGCCATTATCCAATAAGCAACGGCATGAGCGATATATCTAGAAACCATTTTCACTCCTTCCGATTAATATTGTTTTCTTGGGAAAAGTGAGGTAGAGTTTCAGAAGAACGAAGATCAATGATATATCAAGAAACCATCTCCAAGCCATCTGTTTCTTGCTTTTCTAAAGGGGGTGAAGGAGAGTTTTAAAAGAATGATAAGGAAGAAGATCCAATGATATTTCCAAAAACTTAAAAGAATGACAAGGAAGAAGATCTGGCTAGGTCGGCTGTGCTAGGCTCAGGCCCATCTCCACACGTCCACGACCCATTCGGCCCATTAGGTGTTAGACTCCCATGCAAACACAAAGATCTACGTAAACCTAGCATCCACGGCATATATAAGGTACTGTTCTACCATGATATAGGTATGAAAATATAATCCTACTTTCCTCTGTTATCATCAGCCGAAACCTACACAAAAAGACTGACTTGAGCGTCGGAGGGGCCTCCCGGGAATCAACTCCCGGCCCGCCGTTAT
>JAOSBP010000204.1:16870811-16884903 GCA_027563825.1 Erythroxylum mucronatum
CTCTCCCTAAATGCGTTTAACGCTTAATGAGCCCTATATGGGACAGTTATCAGAGCTACAAGCTCAACGATCAATGAGCCCTTTATGAGATAGTTTACAATGAGCCCCACGTGGGACAGTTATCAATGAGCCCGATATCCTATGGATATGGGACATTTTTAGGCACTCGGTCACAACGAAGAACTAAATGGAAAATTGGATCGCACGTCCGTATGTATGCATGATGCGATTGTTTTAAATGTATGGCATAGGAATACATTAAATGGGAATGTGAAAATTGTATTGAATGAGAATACATTGAAAGAACATATGAAATTGTATTGAATGGGATTGACTTACTTGTATTGAATGGCCATATGAAATTATATTGCTTGGGCATATGTAATTGTATTGAATGTGAACAACGAAATTGAAGTGATTGTGAATATGAATGTGATAGTGAATGCGAAATGTGATATTATGGAATGTATTTATGTATTGTGTGACTGGGTGAACCATCGATGATGGTCACTCACTGAGTTCGCAAAACTCATCAAAATTTGCATCTATTTTTTAGGATTCAGAAGATCACCCTGTTGTGCAACGGGAATAGACTTATTGCTCATGAGGGACAGTTAGAAGTCGGGATCAGTTCGTGTCTGCATTAGGGTTTTTGTATAATGTGTATTTCGCAAATGTCTGTACAGTGTTTATGTGACCATTTCAGTTTGTAATAAATGCTGAAATAGGGGACTCTGAATAAATGGGATTGTTTAAATGCGACTATTATTATGTATGTCAATGTGTATCAATTGACAATGCTTGTAAGTGATATGTGCATTAAAATGGGCCCTAATGACCCAAAGTGAAAAGATGTTTGAGTAATGAGATTTGTTAAAAAAAATGTATGGGGAATTTGGAATGATTACTCTAGCATGCCACCCTCGCGAGTCACGGGCTCAGATATCACCGTCGATATCGAGTTCGAGTCTTGCGGGAGTGGGGTTCTACAAAGGGTTGAGACATAGAAGTTACCTTCGTAAAGAGAATTTCATTCATAGGACTTTGTTGCCTAAAGAGGCAGAATTATTAATAAGGATATGGAATGCTTATTCAAAAGAACTATCTTAACTTATGGTACAAGTTTTATTAGTAGAGTATAGCAAGAGGAAAGTGTTTAAAAGCATGTTTCATTGTGGTTTAATATTAAATTTCTTTAGGATGATCACATCTTATAGTTACAAATATTATTATTACTATTATTGATGTTTAATATATTATTAAAAATTACTAATTATTTTAAGTACTCAATGATGATGATTATATTGGTTTTGCTTCTTTGCAAATGCACTATCCTTAGTTTTACATATTAAGCCTTAGTGTTCTCATTAGGAACTTCTATGATTTCATTTAGTGAATTCAATGTTTTAATATATAATAGATTTTTGTACTCTAAATCTTAAAATTTTTGCTATTAATGTTCTCCTATTAATTGAATTCTACAAAAATTCATGGATTATGTAATCATTTCCCTCAAACAATTAGTTTCTTTTGAGTCCTTTGGAGCTCCTATCATACTAGATAGTTCTCCTTTTGTTACAGTATTGAAAGATACCTTTGTAATACATTGTTCTATCTATTTCAAAAAAAGATCACAGGAAATCTAAATGCCTTAACAGCCAGTTTGGTTCTCTGGAATAAGAATTTTATCATCGACGTATTCTTAAAAGTTTTTACTCCTCTGTTTGGTTAGAAAAAAGTACAAAGAACAACTAAACTTAGGTTTTGTTATTCCTTGACTTGGAGAATAGCTAAAGTTGATCTATACCTGTCTTTATCTGTTTCGAGCACATTTGGAATAGATAAAAATGTGGGGGACAAAAATATCCTCTTTATAGTGTGAAAGACTCGTCCATTTTCACTCTATCTACCGCCCAATTCTCTTCTCCACCAAAAACTTCATTTTCACACACTCTTCAAACCAACCCAATGAGTCTCTTTTTTGATGAAACTTCATTTTCACTTCTCTAGAAACTTCTCTATCGCGCGATTCTCTTCCTGTTCCTAACACTCTCTCAACCTCAGTCAACTCTCCTAGTAGATAAAAACACAATCTCTCTACCTCAATATTCCTCTTTTTATTGTTAAAGTTTTTCTATTGTTATGAGGATGATAAAGTTGTGGAACCGGTTACTGTTTTGTGTTTTTTGATGGGTTTCGATTGAGTAAGGAATTAGGTTTTGTGCTCTGATTTCTCTCTTTATTGATGGGTTTCAATTTGGTGAGGGATTAGTGTCAATTGCTGTTGAAATTACTAATGGAGTAAAAGATTAGAGAACTAGAACATCTGGTATGGTGTGAAGGAGGTTGTATTTTGGTGGTGGATGAAGAGGTAATTCATCTTTTTCTTATTTAAATGCTAATTTTTTGCATCCAAGTTAGATTATTTGTTTTTAATTTTCGTTGTCTTTTTATATTAGGCATGGTCTGCATTTGTTCTTTACATATTCCATCTTTCTAAAGGTTTAATAAGGTTTGTTATTTTCTAGAAACCATGAATTGGACCTTAGTAAAGGATTCTTTGCTCAACATGCTTCTTGTATAAACTCAACTCCAAGCCTAGCCTTGTCAGTTCATGAAATATATACCTCTTTGTTGTGATTTTACAGTGATTAATTGTTATTTTGTTTTATGTTATAAGCATTACAATATTTCTTTATCTTGTTAAAAAAATTAACGACTGTAGCTCTCACCGCACTTTGACTCGTGACAGTCATGACATTATGATTTCTAGCTATAGTTGTATAGTTCCATA
Organism: Erythroxylum mucronatum; assembly: GCA_027563825.1. Classification (NCBI taxonomy): domain Eukaryota; kingdom Viridiplantae; phylum Streptophyta; class Magnoliopsida; order Malpighiales; family Erythroxylaceae; genus Erythroxylum; species Erythroxylum mucronatum. The sequence continues at coordinate 16,873,606 of JAOSBP010000204.1, forward strand.
GAGACAATGACTCAATAAGTTTTCATTTCATTTCAAGTTGTTTCTGTTGTTTCAGAGTTATAGAAGAATAAACTATAGAAGTTTGATGAAGGATTGCTTCTTCGTCATATGTGGACTATGTCAAGATTGTACTCAATCTACTTCTGGTCTTATATCTTTTGATAATTCTACTGCAAAGCCAACCACAAGTGAAGATACTGTTGTAGCAATAGCATCACTAAAAGTAGTAAACAATATTGATGCTACCTTACATAAACTTATGATAATTGTGAGTCCCCTAATGTATGTACAAATGATGGAAATTGTTGTCTTTAAACTCAAGTTATAGACTTTCCAAGTTATGGAACTTGATATGTTAAGGAAGAAAGCTGATTTTGAAGGTGTTATTCCTAAAGTTGATGGTATGAGGTGATTAGTTTTCATTCCTTGTTTCCTTTTTAATATAACAGAGATTTATTTTCAGACATAGGATACTTTATTGAGCACAATACTGTGATTTGGTTCAGAACCCCCTTGCTGGAGATGATTCTGGATGAGCTCACTTATAATACAGATATGTTGTTTCCTTTCTTTCAAGTATGCAGCTTATTATAAGTGCGATGATTTTTAAAGAAATAAAATTTCAAAAATGTTTTCTGATTGTACACATGTTGCAAAAATTAAGAATTTACTTTTCATTCCAAATCTATGTCATTTTCTTTTTGTGATTTAGGTTCTAAATAAAGTTTGCAACATATTATTTGCAGAAATTTCATTACCCCAAGTAGAAACTTGAAATTATACAACAGCATTTCTCAAAGTACAATGCTAAGGTGAATCAACTAATTGATTATTAGGTTATCTTGTAAACTTCCATTTCAGGTAAACTTGTAGGTGATAAGATGTCCAATAGTTGTTGATTTCAAATGCCCAAGAGTTGTTGAAGCAATGCCTCAGCTTTTTAACTTGCAAGAAGATTGTCCACACTTGGTCACTACTTTTAACACCTAGTTTTGCCATGCAACTCAGTGTCCATGAGATTGATTGATTGTGTGTATATATCTATATATATATAATAGTTGATTGTAACTTTGAATGTTTTTGTTGTTCATTTTATATCTGTTGGTTTTGTGCTGCCAATTATACACGATAGTGATAGTTGTGGTGGCTTTAATTGTTCATTTATTATGTCTGGTTAGGCAATGCATTAGTGATTTGGTGGTAAGAAAATCAGCTAGGTTAAGCACAAAGGTCATCTTGATCCTTGAACATTGTTTTCTTATTTAAATATAAAATTGATCTTGATTTGTTTGTATTCTAATTTAAAAATTACTAGAGGATCAACCAAAAAGACATTGAAATTTTGTAAATTTGATGATATCCACATCAATGACAAATGGCAGTAGTTAACAACAACAACAACAACAATAAGAAGAAGAAGAAGAAGAGAACATGAAGAAATTAATAATAATAAATAAATAAATATTAATAATAATAACAATAATAATAATAATAATAACAACAACAACAACAACAATAACAATAATAATAATAATAATAATAATAATGTAGTTAATGGATATTTTAGTATTTTTGTTAGTTATTCCTTTGTAATTCTTAATTCCAATTTTCAAACTAAGCATCGGCATACATCATCATTAGAAATTCTTAGGAATAAACCAAGCATAATGATACGTATTTCATTCTATTTATCATCTATTTTATTCATTAAGGACAACAATTTTATTCCTTATCTATTCCAGCAGGTGAATCATACAGGCTATAAGATAATTGACTATAAAGTACCGATCTATGGAGTCATAGGTGATCATTTCATAAAAACAAAGAAAGAACAATATAAAAGAAACAAAATGGTGGGATTTAAAATGAAGAATTGCTGTACTTTAAAATGGTGAAATTTAGAATACAAATTTAGCATGAATTTTTTTTGTTTCTGCATTAATGCTAATATCATTAATAATTAATTAATAAGAGAACATATCAAAAAATATTAATTATAATAAAACGATAAACTATTATTAGTTACTATTTAGTTACAGAAACACGATCTGTTGTTAAAATTTAAGTGCTATTTGTCACTTATTTGTATAAAGGTATTTTCAGAAACTATGCTCGCTAGAGGATATACAGAAACAGTGGTAGCATGGAAACAGTGAACAGTATGATTAAGAGACTTAATCAAACGGGAAAAAAGAATCATCCTTATTTTCTTCTTTAACAAAAGTCGGTCCTCCAATGGATCACCCATACAGCAAGGAATACGCAACAAGTATACACTACTCGAAAGAAACTGGTGGTCCCAGCTTATCGGCTTTGCTTAATGCCTGAGGTTGAAAATGCCCTAATCCTGCTTATTTAGTTTGGTCGATCCGCCACCTGAACTAATGAATGACACTTCTTGTAACTCGGTTTAAACTCATCCACTCACAGATAGCAAAAATGCTGCCTGCATGCAAATGACTTGGTTTATGCTTGTATCACTCGTCTAGATTACATTAATATTGATACGCCCATTTTCTTTTCTACTTTCTAGTTCTACAGCTTTCCAAAGCCTGAAACTAGTTTTTATTGTGGTTGGAAATTCGGCCAGTAGTACTCTCGAGTTGACTCTTACGTTTATTCGTGGATGAACTTAAATTTTTCTGACAGATCTATCACAGCTTTTGTTGGCCGGGATTCACCAAACCCATTCAACGAAATGGAATCCTCTTGATTATATATTGAGATATATCCCAACAGTTCTGTATTTACAATTGCTATCGTAATCAAGAGTGAAATTTTGGACTCCCTGTCATTAGACAAACACGTTATTTCTTTTCCAATTAGCTCAGTCGCGGATCCACTTACAGATAACACGACAGGCGAACTTATACCGGTTATCATCGAGCATGCATGCGGAAGCAAGCTCGACGCCCATTTTAAGGAAATAAGTAATAATTATCTTCTTAAGTGATAAGCTGAGAAGAAGAAGGCGAGTATTTCAAGTACAAGACGACAATTGTTGACATATTATCATCAGCTTCAAACGGCTTTTTATTATTCTTGCTGCTCTTTTTACTGCTCTCTGTCTTTGCGTAAACAACTGGGTGAGGCTTTACAGACTTTCCGTCTGAATCCGTAGAAAGAGGCCAAGGGCACGTTTGGAACTTTAATCCTTAAATCCCTGAAAGAACTGTCCCAGAATATTATCAAATTACAGATAGGAACTATATAGAAAAAGTGTCTCAAGAAGGAAGAGTAAGTAGACCCATCTACCGGATCAGCTTCTGTAACAAAAAAGATAAGTTACGATGCAAATCACTCGGTGACATCGAGTACAGGTATGGCCTTTTGGTTTGTTTGGTTAAGTTTTAACCTTGATCAAGACAAGGAAAAGGTATCTATTGAGCCATGAGCAAAAGAATAGGTACAAGTAAGTATTATTTCAGGGTATTCCAGGGTGGCGGATGATGATGGGTCGTGTCGTGAAAAAGCCTGGTACGGTCAAATCATGACACATCTACTAATGGTTGGCTCTGATTTGTTTGTTATGTTAACTTTGATGGAACAATAAAGGCCTGCTTGCCCACTTGCGTACCAACTTGCATATTACATTCCAACTCTTCCCACGCAAAATCACATTAGTATACAAAGATAGAATATTAAAGGAGGCAACTTGCTTTGGTTTCTAATCCAAGTTGAGTTTTTAAAATACAACTTGTATACCAGTTGTTGAGTCCTCCACTGCCCATCACATATGTACCAGTCATGATTCCGATCGAATATGCAAAGTTTCAAACCCCTCCCCATTTAGTGCTTTTGTTATTTAAATTAGAATTAAGTTGAAATATTGTGATATTCTCCAATCAGTTACTAATACGGTGTATGAGAACCTTCCAAGAAATCTATTAGAATAACAGCCGGTATAAAATTGCAAAGACCAGACACATAAAATCAGGCATGCATCTACTCTTTTGAGGAACAAGAAAGAATCGAAAGGGGCGAACGTCGTGCAAAAGTATAATTATTCTTATCACCAACTTGTTACCTTTTGCAACTCTTTGGCACACAGCTTTGATGTTTGCTGTCTGTTTCGTGGTTCAATTAGAGCAAGCCAAGAGACTATGAATTCAATATATATATGCACCTGCATCTGTTACATTTTCGGTTAATTGGCATTGTCGCAAGAATCATTTAAGGAATTGTGCATATATACATTGCTCGTTGATTATTACGCCCGTCCGATGAAAAGAAATGGCTGAACTACATCTAAGATCCAGGAAAAATGGGATTGGAAATACTATGCTTAAAGCGTGTAGCACCAGGTTCGATAGTAATCAAATTCAATACTAGGGTTGAAGTTGAAGAAATATCCCATTCTTCACAAATACATACAATAAGGAATGAAAAATAGAGCTAGGGGGATGATCAAGTAAAACAAAACAATATTATCCACATAGAAGTTGCTCATTCCCCAGAAAAACACAAGCTTCAAGCGAAATTAAGAAGACAAATTTACTGTGATTGTATACTTAAGAAGAGGCACTCTCGAAGGAAAACAAAGTTGACTTAACATCAAAATACTATCACCTTCAAGCCCCATGATCTACGAATTTCCAGGTCGTTAAGATTAATCCAGGACGATAATCCGCTCATCAACCTCACTCTGGAAACAAACAAACAAACAAACAAAAAAACAAAGATATTATCTTTAAACCTGGAATCCAATTTATTCATGATGATTGCGACGAGGGTATCTTTTTATCCACGCTCTCAGCGATCTGAGCCAAAGATTGCAGGTTGCACCGTACAATCGTGTCGAGAAAACTGCACGTATCCTCCTTAGTATTACCAGGTGGTATGTCGACGACATATGACTCAATAACAACTGTAGCGTTCTCAATCGGCGACGAATGCAGTGTGGTGACAGACCTGTAATTGGTCAGTCGATGTTCACCGCCGATCACGCTAAAGCTCATGACGTGTCGTTCGTCGTCGAGAATCTCGAGGCGTTCAGTGCTTGACGCGGCGGGGAGACCCGACACCACTTGTACCTCACGGAGAGTGCCCACGTCTCCATCTCCGTGAATGACTTGGCAGCTCTTAAGGAAGTGCTTGTAAGCCTGTGGGTTATCAAAACGTCGGACCACTGACCACACGGTGGAGACCGGCGCATTAATGGTTTGGACCACCACTGAGCAGCACTGATTAGAACCTATGGGCCTGATATGATGGCAAGCCACGTCTTCAGGTATTGGTGCATCCCAAGCCATCGGAACCCTCCAACTCAAGGTGGCCGGAGATTGCTTGTGAAAGGGCAAGGTGGTGGCGGCCCTTTGGAACTGTACGGAAGATGGCATGTCGATGTCGTCGGACACCGTCTGGGTAGTGGGTTTTAACTTTAGGAGGATGAATAATGTGAAAGGGAACAGTTGAGGAGTGGATTATATATGGGAAGAAGAGGGATTGAGGTTTAGCTTATTTGGATCCACTTGTATTAGTTTGATGTTTTTCTTGGGAGATAGAGAGGAATAGCAGAGAGAGAGAGAGAGAGTTTTGTGGGTGATCTTGTCAAGCAGCATACGCCAGACTTCTGCAAGTTGAGCAGAGAGAGAGAGAGAGAGTTTTGTGGGTGATCTTGTCAAGCAGCATACGCCAGACTTCTGCAAGTTGAGGATCAACTTGCAAGTCATTTGGTCGATATTATTCCTCTTTCTTTATTTTCCAAACTACCAAGACTGCCACTTTATTTATTTATTTATAATAAATTAGTTTCAGAGCATAGGTTGTTGCCAACTCTCTGTCGTGATCCCTTCCCACCCACAACGCCTTGTTTTTTCCCATTGAATACTGAATTTCCACTTGGATTATCAAATTAATAGCTCCTCTCCTTCAAGTTAATTTTACTACTCCATTACAATTTGCCAAAATCAAATTTTGACTAGGAAGGCAAACTCTTAAGTAGTGAAGGTGTATAAAATTTTATTTATTCTAAAAATATTTGTTAATCAAAATTTAACTTATTAAATATTAATTTGGAGAATTTTATTGTATTATTATTAATTAATGAAATTGTTATGACTATTGGGCATGTAGTCTTATTTCTATTTTTATTGTGGTTTTTTAATTTAAACCACAATAAAAATATTAGAAACAAAGAATAAAATTCAAGTAGGGGGGATGGAATTTAATATATTGGATGACACCAAATATTAGTAACTATTGAGTTGAGATACTGCTAATAAAACAATAGTTGGATTTTGTTGTGTAAAGGTTAAAACTGTCAGATTAACTCTGAGATTAGGGGGACGACGTACCACTGGTCCTCAGCCATTGGCGGTCTTTATCGTGGAAGATGTTAGTCCATTAGGAATTCAACCTTTTTATAAAATTTCCACATATACTATGCTCTGTCGTTGGTCTAGGAAACTTCTGGAGATGTTTCGGGTTGGAAAAATATTCATAAAGCCAGAAGACTAAAAGAAACATTATACATGTGCAACAAAATGTACATTACTATTCAATCATCATCAGGGTCGTCATCTTCATCCCAAACTAGATTCATTGGAACGTATATATATATATAGGCTATACACGAGTCCATTTATCCAATAATATATAGGATATTCTTCCATGTTATCCTTTTGTTTTTTGTTTTGATTCAGAAATATATAGGGACACCGACTAAATGTCCCATCACAACGTTTGGTGTTCTAATTAACGCAACGCCTAATTATCCAATCAAGTATGCACCAGTAACGTCCCAATTTCTTGATTATGTATGATTTTAAAACGAATCACCCATGAGATGAGCTAGGTTGATATCAACCATAGATCGAGAAGAGAAAGTAAATTATAGTGTATTGGTGTTGGAAGATCTATCACTTGAACATACAGATTAAAAGGTAGATTCCGATCGACCTCCCTCCCTTTCAAGTTGGTGTCGCCATTTTTGTAATTTTACCAAATACACTATCATGCGGATAGACGACATAACGTTTATTGCATTTCCTCAACAACAAGATTAGATTAATTTTTAATTGTTTACCCAATTAATTACTACAATTTGCCCAAAAAGAAAGCTCAGCACCGCCGGATAGATATATATTCTTCCAGTATCAATCAATGATCTTTAAACTAATTCTCTTATTAACAATAAATTTTACTTGTACTAATCATTTTCAAAGTGTACATCTTATGGAACTTGATGCCGATAAAAAGATTATTCTGGCACCAACTTCTTAATTAAGAATAATTTGGGCAGCAGAGCCGTGCGATGTATGAGTAGGAAAGCCATCTTTCATAACCCAACGCCAAAGACTGGCCACCACTTGCCTAAATAGCACACCATCAAGAAAATAATTTTAATATTAGCAAGCTGCTCCATTGGATCACAAGAAGAAATAAGCGAATCTGGCATTAGACAATCGGCTAAGTCGATAGTAGTTTCTAACCAATAAATTAAAAAGTACTAAACTGTTATTTCAATATTTAACTTTTAAAATTTTTAATTAGTTGTTTAAATCTTTAAAAATTAGGCAACTCAATTCTTAAAAAATTCATTTATTAATGTGACTAACTGACCAAGTAAACAATTATCTTCTTTTCCATATTTTTTATTTTATTATCAGACAAGTAATCACATTTAAATACATTGTCACAATTATATTCATCAATGAGCACATAACCAACTAAATCAACAAAATATTAATTTAATAGAGGCAATATTTTAAAAGGAATTGGGCAAGTTTTTAAAGTTTAGATGTTGAATTGAAAACTTTGAACGATTGGACATTGAATTTGACACTTTCTATTTTGCATGATATAGATATTTGTTTATAGAAACTTGCCTAAATTGAAGTTATTGTAGGTTGGAGTTGGCTTGGAAGGTGAATAATAATATAGTAGAGTGGTGTACATTCTTTCCAAGAAATTTACTATAAGAATTTGACAACGATCCTGACCAATAGGAATAATGAGATTCAATATTAATATATCAGGATCTGTAGTGGCAAATAAAATAAAAAAAATGAATCGTCATATTAAAGAAAAAAAAAGAAACTTAGAATAATAAGAGTCTATAGGTAAATAAGATCATTAATTAATTATGACTAAAACAAGAGTTTTCCTTAAAAATAAGGACTACCAAAACACTTTCCAAAGTAATTTCATTAAAACAAAACATTAACTCCCCTTTTATATCCCTAAGATAGCTTTATATAGGCATAAAACCTTAGAAATATGAGAACCCCAAGAATTAGAGTTTTAAAGGAGAGTAATAACCTAACGAGGAAATGTAACATCTTATTACCCACGTTAAGACTAGAACAGTATATTTACGAGAGATTATTGAGAGATTAGAAATGTATTTTATGCTCATGCATAATATAGCATACACACACACGTGAATAGTGAATTTTTGCACATGAAGATGATTATACATGCATTTATTGACATTCAGAGTGTAATTGTTTATAAATGTGATTTTATTGAGAATTGTGGTTTTTATGTGTTGAAAATTGATTTGGAGAGGGTATTTGTTGATTTAGAATTTTTGGTGAAATTTGGAAAAATTTTGAAAATTTTGGATATTTTTGGACTAGGAAAATTGTCAAGTGATAAAACAATTGTTAAATGGTAGTAGAATTTACTGTCCAATGGTAATGAAAATTTTGATAAATGACTTTAGGATTTAATGACTCATGTCATTAAAAATTGGGAAACAATTGGAGTAGAAATTGGAATTGATTAGACTAGTTAAATAAAAGAACCTAGTCTAAAGCTTTAGAAATTAGACATGTGGCAAGTGTGTCACTTGCCAAGCCATGTCTTAAAATCACTAATCTTTTAATTTGAAAGACCATTCTTTGATGTTTCTCATGACAAACTACCATATGCTTTTCTTCTTCTCCTTCATTTTCAATTTTCATCACTCACTCTCACCTCACCAGCGTTGAACCTTGCTTCCATCTTGTTGCCTCTTCCTTTTGCTACTATCATTGTGTTATCTTCTTCACATTGGTCACAAAAAATCCTAACCCTACCACCTTTAGAAGATGAAAATCATGTGAAGCTTGGAAGCTAAGGCTAGGTGAGATTTTAAAGATTTTGGAGCTAAATAAAGTAAGTAGTTTATTAATCTTCATAGGTATTGTTAAATTAAACTATAATGATGAGTAATGTAAGATAGATGACTTGATTATATGAATTTTTATGTATGTGTCGTGGGTGTAAAATCTGGAAAATTGGAAGATGAGTGCTGAAAAAATGAAGTAGTAATATGTCCACTGATTTTGCTTCTATGTTTTAGCCATAACTTTTTCTATAATTATCCAAATGAGCTGATTCTTGATTTGGATTAAACTAGAGACATATGACTACATTTTTTATGAAGACATAAAGTTTAAATTCTGTCTTTAAAAATCTCAAAATTTGACATGAAGATGAGAACTGTGTGCAGCAAATTGGTGGATGAATGTATATGTTTGTGTTATATTTTGGGTGTTTTTGATGTTTGTGTTTCTGCATAGATTTGGAGTTGTTTTTGAATGTGTTGAGCTGAATAGGAGCTGAAAGGGTGAAACAGAAATGGAGAATGCAAATAAGATTAAGTGCAGAAAAAATGAAAGAAATGAGAAGTGTAGAAAAATATGCAAAAATTGGGTGAATGTATGTTCTGTTTTTGGTGTTGGTGGTTAATTTTGAATTTTGAGTTTGTTTGTGTCGCATGGAACTGTAATTGGATTTGAACCAACAAACCCATAACACATTGCTCTACATCTTCACCAAAAATCTTAGCCATCTGAAATCATTTGGGAGAGATTGATGATAAATGTGGGATGAAAATGATGAACAGTTCTGAAAAATTGATGAATGGAGTATTTTCATTAAACATACTTCGATATTTTGACAATATCTTGTTCTGTAGTCATCCAAAAGGAATGATTTTTAATTTGGAGTCAACTAGAGACACAGACAAACAAATTGTTTGAAGCAATCAATTTTAATTCAGTCTCTAAGAATTTCAATTTATGGATGGAATTTGAGTATAGGGCACTATTTCAGTATAAGACCATTCCGAAAATATTTGGAGTATAACTTTCAAAATACTAAACCAAATTGAATGATCTTAGTGTCATTAGAAACTTAAGAGATAGGAGAACAATTTTCTAGAAGAAAGTGTTATCAAATTTCCCTATTTACAATGTCTAAATGATCAAGAACAGTAAACTCGAACGTTTGCTTTTGGAAAAATCTGAAATGATCCATTGTATTATGAAATTAGATTCTAATGATTTTATTGAGGTAAAAACCATAAGTATTCATGATACTTATGTGAGTTTAGAAATATGAATGTTTACGTGATGAGAATAATAGAGCAATACCTGGGATTGTCATAAACATGCATTGTGCATATTGCATATACATACATGTGAATTAATAAACACTTATAATTGTGCAAATTTATGATATGTGTATATTGCGTGATATAGAGGAGCAATTGGAATATCAACATTTAGACGTTGCTGGGACTTCGAGGCAATAGCTTCGAGAGTAATCTGTGAGTAATTTAGACGGTTTTTATGACATCCCGTTCTCCTATCAAGGGTTAGAACCCTAAAATTTGGTGTATGTGAGCTATGAGGCTTGGTTTAAATGAAACTAGAGGAAATAGATATGATTTGAAATGATTTGAGATAAAAGAAATGAATTTGGGAAAATTGGGAGTGTGTTTGATGATTAAATGAGGGATTGGAAACTTGGAAAAATCTTTGGAGAATGTTGGTATAACATGTGTCCGTTAAACGGACACTACCCTAAGGACAGGGTATGTCCGCTAAACGGACACATGAGTCCATTTAACAGACTAGTTCGGATGGATTGAGGTACTTTGGAAGGCTCATGTCCGTCAAACGGACATGCAGGTCCGTTTAACGGACCTTCTCGGCAGAAATTAGAGCGCTTGGTGGTTTCATGTCCATTTAACGGACATGAATTGCTTGGCTAGTCTATGTCCGTTTAACGGATATGTGTGTCCGTTTAACAGACATACTCGGGGCAACTTTAGTAAATTGCGATTTCAACTGTTTTAAATGGGGTGCATGTGGGCGTAAGCGAGATTAAGATAAAAATGCATCATATTGGGGTATACATTGATGAATTGGATTATTGCACACCTTGAAATCATTGATCATGCACTCAATTGACATTTTTCGGGTATAATTGGTAATACATGGGATTGTTTTGAGAATTTCGAGTTGTGGTTATCGAAAATTATTTTGGATAGTGAAATTATTGATTTGGCATTTTTGGAAAATT
>JAOSBP010000204.1:16885003-16897257 GCA_027563825.1 Erythroxylum mucronatum
TTTGAAGTGAAATCGAAGGTTAAAACTTAGTGAACAAATGAATGAAATCAAAAGTGTCAAATGCATGAGTGGATGGAGTTGAAAATGTATGATTGCAATTCCATTTAAGGGAATTAAGAGATAAGTGTTAAGTGATTATTTATGAAGGAAAATGGGATCTTACGAGATCATATAAGGATTAGATAAGAAATGACGAGAAATTGAACTATGATAGAAAATGAACAAGTGTATGAAAAAGAATTCTGAGTTAGGAATGGGCATACAGTGTTAGTGTATTGCATATACCCAGGATTGTCATTAAGCATGCATTATACATTACACTTCTATACATGTGAAAATGGGATGGTTATGATTGTGCTTTTATTAATGTGTGTGCAAATTGTGTTTTCCATATGGATAATACAGGATAGAACGTCCGCATCCAGACGTTTTCGGATCATAAAAGCAAATGCTAATCTGGAGCGTACTGTGAGTAGGCCTAGATGGTCCTTTTTTTTGGTTTACTGGGTTATGTTATAATTGAATGAAATTCATACATTGAATGATTATTGAATAGTGAATTGATTGTGATTGAATATGGGTTTCGGACAGGAGGTTCGATGATTGTATACTGGGATTTGTGTTATTGAAGTGCTCATTAAATGTGAATTGGACGAACGACGTGTACTGAATATGATTGTTGAATGTGATTTGAATGTGTATTGCATATGAATGAAAGTGTAAATTCTCAACTTCAATGTTGAATGCCGGACTCAGGTCCAATGACATGGGAAAATGATTGAATGCAATTATACAAATGTGAGTGTTGCATTCCATTTCATGAATGCATAAAATATAATGGCAGTTGTGACCAGAGTCGCCAACAATTAGAGCTTAAAGCTCAACGAGTGAAAAAGAGCCTCGAGCTCAAAAAGGGAGTAGTGCATACCCAGAGGGCTCTCCTATTCCTAAGATGCGTTTAACGTTTAATGAGCCCTATATGGGACAGTTTAGGCACTCGGTCACAACAAAGTAATAATTGAAAAGTGGGTCGCATGCACTTATGCATAATATGATTGATTTAATTGTATTGAATGGAAATATGGAATTGTATTGAATGGGAGTGTAAAATTGTATTGAATGGGAGTGTGAAATTGTATGGAATGTAAATGTGAAATTGTATTGAACGAAAATGTGAACTTGCATTGAAAGTGAATGTGAAATGGTATTGAATGTGCATGGGAAATTGTATTGACAATGAATGTGAAATTGTATTGACAATGAATGTGGAATTATATGGAATGTGATTGTGAAGTGTACTAGTGAATATGAATTGTGGCATTTTGGAAATGAAATTATGTGTTATGTAACTGGGTGAACCATCAATGATGGTCACTCACTGAGTTCGCAAAACTCACCCAAAATTTGCATCTATTTTTTAGGTTTTAGAAGATTACCCCGTTATGTAACGGGAGTAAACTTTTTGCTCATAAGGGAAAGTTAAAGGTCGGGATCAGTTCGTGTCTGCATTAGGACTTTGTATTAAGTGTATTTCCGCGATATTGATTCAGCGTATAATTGAACATTTCGGTTTGTAATAAATGATAAAGCATGGGAATCTTTGTAAATGGGATTGTTAAATGTGGATATTGCTACTTATATTAATTGATGCCATTTGGAAATAATTGTATGTGTTTGCATTTTTGAATGGGCCCGAATGGCCCAAAGTGGATTGATTTATAATTGAAAAGGGATTATAAATAAAATTGGGCCCTAATGAATCAAGGAACTGTGAATTGTAATTCTTGAAAACAAGGTGCTATCGACTCTTAACCTTATCTGGCCCAAATTGAAAATGGACTTCTGTCTATGTTTTTTGTTCAAAAAAAATATTTATACCGGTTTGTGATCGGTTGATTGTTCTAGCATGCTACCTTCGCGGACACGGACTTGGATATCACCGTCGATGTCGGGTTCAGATCTTGCGGAAGTGGAGTGCTACAGTTTCGCTCTATTAATTGTTTGCTTTAGAATACGTTTTGAATGATGATATGAATGTAGTTTGATTATGTTGATGTCGGACAATGAAGGTTCGAGACTTGATGCATGAATGTGATATTGATGTGCTACTTGAATGTGAATGTGAATGTGACAAAATAAATGTTGCTCAACAATGTTGTTAAATGCCGGACCTTGGGTCCAATGATAAATGTGATCCGAATGTGAATGTGCATTCATGAGAATGACTGATAATATGTGAATGTGAAGCATCCATTATATGAATGCATAAAATAAAGGCAGTTGTGACAGGAGTCACCAGTGCAAAGAGCTTAAAGCTCAGATTATGATTAGAGCCTTAGGCTCGGTTGTGAATATATCTGGTATCCACTAAGGAATATGGGATATTATTTGACACAGCTTGGTATCCACTAAGGGATATGAGCTAGTAAAAAGGTACTCGATCGCAACGATAATAATAAGTGAAAGTGAGTCTCATGTTCATTGCATTTACGATTGATATGTGTATTTTTGTGTGAATGAAATGATTGGTATTATTGTTCTAAAAATGTTAGGTGATGCTTTATGCAAAGATGTGGACCATATGTTATGTGCATTGTTGTGAGGTAAGAATTGAGTGAACCATCGATGATAGTTACCTCATTTAGTTCACAAAACTCACCAAAATTACAACGTTGACTTTTCAGGACCGAGAGGGGACTTTAGCTACTAAGGAACGCTACAAGAAATATATTCCTGTACTTTTGTGAAGAAGATATGGCTCAAAGGTCGGTCAGCTGAGATTGGAAAGATTAGATAGACTTTTTGTGCAATTTCCCCTTTCATGTAGCATATTTTGTATTAGGATATGATGATGTGCATATTCGTATGATATTGAAAACTGTCAATATAAATATTTGGTTTTTACGAAATGAAAGGAGGAATTTGGATTTTTTAAATATTGTGTTTTTTCTTATGATGTCTTATAAGAGAATAAAAATAGATGATGCTATGTTAATTGATTGTAGTGACTGTTCTAGCGTGCCATTACCATACGATATATACCGGAATGCCTGTAGGGTGTTCCGGTACATACCCTAAGGTAATGAGGCAACACAAGAATCAGATAACTTTAAATGATAAAATCAATCCATATGAAACATAAGTTAAAATTTTAAAAACTAACAAAAATAAGAGTTCCATGTTGGTTTAGCTTTCAAAACGTAAGTTGATTTTGTTATGTAACTTTTTGTTAGACTTACAGTTCCAGAGATATAAATGCTTATCCTGGGCTTTTGATATTATTTGCAACTCTTACAAACACTAAATGGAGTTTTTAGTGGACAGTTCCAAAATTTAGGGGTCATATTATATCTGCAACTACTAGTTTTATAAGCTATGTATGTGTAACACAGTTAATGGGGTGGGGTTGATGGGCACTTGTGCAAGTTCAACTGAGCTAACTTTCTTAAAATCCTTTTTTCCTTGCAAAGCTAATTCAGATTCTCTGCAGTTTACCATTTCCGTCGGTTGGCTAATCCAAGATTTGTCAATTAAGAAGCATACACGTAGTATATTAACAGATTATACATATGGTGACAAAATTAACCATTAATCAAGTAAAACTGGCCCAATCTAAGTGTGAATACCATGGACTCTGGAGCTTGTGTTATGAGCTGTCAAGAACAGACGATTGAGGACAGGACCCAAGACATTTTTACAATTCAAGCTTCAGCCATTAAGAAGATAGGCTTACTTCTTTTTTTTTCAACAAAAGATCAATAATTGGGAAATAGAATAAGTTGGAAATCTTAATCGAAAGACATTTTTTCATGAGATAAAAAGAAAAGAAAAATAGGCAGTTCGTTCACCTTATTTTTGGATATTTTCATCTTGCTGGCAGCAATTCAACAGGGAAGACATCATTTTGAAGTAATCACCATTAATTGGCACGACAAAAAGATCTTCCAAGTTAACTCGTAGAAGCCTTCTCGTTTTTCATGATCATATGGAATGATTTGACACGATCTTCCTCTACCATCTCTCTGAGTACGTCGTCTTCAATCTTTTCAGCTTGCCAACGAGAAGGGTCTTCTACAAATGCTTCACTGAATATCATACTTGAAACCCATTCCTTCCATGTCGTCCTACGATACTTGTCTTCTTCAAGGGTTCCTGCCGCAAGGAGCTGATACACGTACACCATCTTCTGTTGACCTGGCCTGAATGCTCTTGCAATGGCCTGTTTTGTTTTCGAAGGATTCCACTCTGAGTCCAGTAGAATTACCCTTGAAGCTGCAGTCAAACTAATGCCTTCAGCACAAGCTGTGATTGATGCAAGCAATACTTTTGAAGGACCACCGGATTCTTCAAACTTATCGATAACTCTTCCTCTTTCAAGCAGTTCGAGGTCTCCTGTCAAGACTAGAATTTCTCTGCCCTTTTGCCAGTTAAAGATTCGCTCAAACAAGTCAATGAATAAGTTTATGGGGGCAATGTTGTGACAAAATATCAGAACCTTCTCATCCCTGACAACGCGATTTACAAGATGTAGAACAAACATCACTTTGGACCCTTTTCTGAAACTTAACTTCAGCTTCTCCATTGCTATCAATGTGTCTTGAGTAAAGAATTTGTTCACGCAGTTTGAAGTTTTGACTAACCAAGGATGTATTGATGAAAGTGTTATCAAAAGTTCAAGTTCCAGAGGGTATCCAGGACAGTTGGCCATCAATCGATGAAGTTTCAGTAAAATTTCATTTTGTATATCCGTCGAGTTCATCAATATTGTGTAAATCTGTAAACCTGGGAGGCCGTCAGAAGCTCCACCTTCATATACATCAATAAAACGATTAGTAATATTTTTCAGCATATTCAGACCCTGCAACCTTTCTTCTGATATGTTGGAATCAATTTTCTTTGCAATGTTATCAAGGAAGAATTTTCTTGCTCGTGATTCCATTAAATGAGGCGCTTTTCCTTTCCCTTTCTTCCTCCTCGAGAACTTAGGATCCAACTTCCTCAAAACTTCTACGATGAACTTTGGCCTAGCCAGGCACAGGGTGTTGAAATATTCGCAAAAATTATTTTGAAACAAAGTACCTGAGAGAAGTATCCTCAAATCAGTTGGCACTTTCATCAGAACCTTTCTCAGCCTTGATTTCGTGCTTCTAGGATTATGACCTTCATCTAGAACAAGGATCCCTGGACTTTCTCGCAGCACTTTGGCCATACATTTTCTGTGTTCAAAGTCTGAGTCTTCTCGCATCAATGTCAAAAATGAGGTGTAGCCCATTACAAGAACGCTAGGTTGTGCATGCCACTTCTGAAGTTTCTCTAAGCAATCCAGGATATGCATAACATCTTGAGTAGGTTGTAGACCAGTGTAACGATACGTCACTGACTTCTGCCTGAAGAGCCTGTATGATCTACGGCCATGGATAAGATGCACAGGAATTGGAATTTGCCATTTTTTGAACTCCTTGTACCAGGTATAGAGAGTTGTTTTTGGAGCAAGGATCAAAGGTCGTTTAGCTGGAAACAACTTTAAGTAGCTAGCAAGAAATGCAATGATAAGAAAACTTTTCCCAGCTCCAGGAGTATGAGAGATAACACATCCTCCTATCTTCTTTGATGCTTTTTTCATATGTGTTGGGACCAAAGAACCAGCAATATTTCGCCACAGAAACTCAAATGCTTTTTTCTGGTGTAAATGCAATTTCTTTCTGAGGTCAGGTACTAAGGCCCAAACATTCTCGTTTTCTTCTGAAGAAGGCATGTCATTACAGAAAGCTTGATTGCTGAAAAGATTCAAACCCCCTTCTTCTTGCTCAAGCACTATATCTTCTTCTATGCATGGTTTATTTTCCATCATCCAGTCAGTGAATTCCACCTGGAAAAATGAAAAAGGATTGCAGTCAGTAAACCATATGGAACACTGATATCATGATGTTTCAATAGCCTTATCCCTCAATTAAATGGTAACACTGATATCATGATGTTTCAATAGCCTTATGCCTCAATTAAATAGTAACCATGGGGCATTTGTTATAGAGAAAATATAGCATATATTTCACATTTTAACATGTATATAAAGACCCTTTCTCATCAGCCCGTTCATCAAATGTAGCTTAAGAATTTCAACATGCTACAGTTGTTCTATCTAACAGATGAGCAAGACGTATAGTAACTATAGTAAAAACATTAGAAATAGACTTTTACTTACAAATGGTGCTGATACATATTTTATTTCACTTTTAACAAAGCCACATATATGGCATAAGATTCCAATTTCTTCATCCACTTTGAATTCGTGCTTGCAATATTTGCCCGAGTTTTGCATGGTCTGAGTTGAAATTCGAGCCTGAGAATCCTTGCACCAAGCTGAATGAGCAATAAAGAATGAAACATACAGTACGTATGAATATTTTCTTGGAACAGATATCCAAATCGTGCAATTGGAAATCTGAATATATCTATTTCAGTATCATTATGTACCTACAATACAATATAGTGTCTTGAGTGAAACTTGACAGTTATACCTCATTTTCTTCTAAAAGGTAAATTGATGCCAGAGACATTTCCATCTCTCTCCACAACATTTCAGTTTCTGAGCCTTCACCCTCGTCCTCGATTGTGGATGGTTTCATTTTCTCTTCTTGATACATCTGGTCTTTTGCCTTAAACTGCTCCCACTGGTCAATTATTGGTGGTTCTTCCTGTGACCTGATTGTGGAATGCATGTTTTTCATGTAAGAACGTATGAGTTTGTTGTACAACCCAGCACTTAAAGTTTTCTTCTTCCAAGTCCTTAACTTGCAAGAATCATCCGTCTTTGGATGTAAGGAACGGTATTTTGCACTTCCAACATTGGTAAAAGAAGCACTTCCTGCCACTTCACTTTCAAACACCATATCTTCCAATTCGAAGTTATTCTTCCTTCGTGCAGCAGTGGAACTCTTTGTACTAGTGTAAAGGAAAGACACTTGGCTTGTCCCTCTAGTCATATTGACAGAAGTATTAACAGGGGTATCAAATTGTTTGAGTGTTGCCGGGTTGCTTTTTGTAGGTATAGGAACAGTGGCAAGTTGAGATTCATGCCCTTGTATTTTGGCTACACCTGATTCGAGCTTCTTTAATCTAGACTTGAACGCAGAAACAGTAAGAGGCTCAAATGTTTCAAGTTTCGGAGAATGAACTACTGCTTTATTTACTGTATGTTCCTCTGAACCACCAGCGCGTGCACCAAACAAATAGGACAGTGGCATGTGCAATTCATCATCTTTCCATTTATTTGGTGTGTATGGTAGGGTTCGCACCCAACCAACATTTGTCTCTGGAAGAATGTCACAGCCTAGGAAACGGTCAGGTTGTACATTTCGACGCTTAGATCTTCGCAAGTTCATACCCAATGGTAATGATTTGGCCTCATCTATAACAGACATTGATGATGCCTCAGTGGTATCAGCAGGAACAAATTGGATCACAGTAGGTGTTAAAATATCATTTTCCAGCTTGAAATTCAAAAAATTTTGATATTTAACAGCTTTTTCCAAACTGTGGTCATCTTTGCACTCTGAAATCTGATAAACAATCTTGTTTTGCACTGATCTGACAACAAATGCAATTTTCTTAAGGACAGATGCCGCAAGAAGCCATGTCAGATCAGACAAGAACTTCCCCGAGAATAACTTAGTTCTTTGGACTAAATGACAGTCCTCAGACGAATTCCAGCGATATGACAATCCCTCACAAGGATAATTTTCAAGCCTTTGAAGAATGGAAATTTGGTCAATTCCAATTAATTTAGTATCGCTACTAAGCTTTGCTCTCTCTGAACCAAGAGGTCCTTGGTGAACATAGAGCTTAACAAAAAATTGACATGAACATTGAGATTCATGAGGCTTTCTCTCTATAGAACTTATTTTAGCATCTATCCATAGCTACACAAGAAATAACGCAAGTAAGATAACCAACAATATAGGAATTCCAACATTTTAAAGTGCAGCAAATATGATAGTCCATGCAGAAAATATTGCAAGCTACAAATTAATCATTCAGTTCAATGTATTTTCAATGATTCAGTTCAATGTAACAACAAAACATAACTTACAGGTTCTGGATTTTCTTTCCCCAAGTTCTCACCATCATGAGGGGTTGAGAGCACACAAACATCGACTCCAGGCCTCAAAAAGCAAATGCAGTCAGATAAAGTTGCCTTCCTTGACTTTATGCGAATGTTTGCATAAGGACCATTCTTTGCTGTTAGTTGAGTATTATCTGCGAAATTGATGGTCATAGCTCCATCCCTAACTTCAATGAACTCGACACCTTCCCATGAGCCACTCTGAGAGGCCTCAAAGGCTGTCAGATAAAATTCATTAAGGAGGTGCCCAGAAAGTGTTAATTAGAAAACAACTCACATATTACTGTCAACCTATTACTCCATCCGCACCAAATGAATGAGAAACTATAACCACTTCATCTATTCATTCAAGTCTATTCTACATAATCAAATCAAATTAGAATTTCTTAATGCTAAAATGATGACAACCAATCATATTAAGATTTGTGACATGCAGGCCCCTTTGGGACTTCCACATTCTAACTACTCCGCTGACTATATAGAACTAGCATTAAGATCATAGCAGCATTATCAAAGCAAAGCAGTAATTTCAGTTCTTTACTGATGTAGAAAGACGAGACCATACTACAATTCACTGAAGGGTCTTAGCCCCGAAACATCACAAAAATAAACAAATGGAAAATAATGAAGGCAAAGGCAAAAGAAAAAAGAGGGGCAATAAGGTATCCTTACGGTGATCATCAAATGGATGTTCAGATTGATAAAGATGCTTCCTCTTCATACTTGATCCAGCAATTGTCTTATTTCTTCAAATAGCCCTGCGAACCAAGTTTTGAAGTTATGAAATATCAACTCGCCGGTACACCATCGTTTTCTTTTTTCCTTTCTCTTACATTCAATTAAGAGAAATAAGTTATCAAAAGTCTCAATTACCTCGATATACTTAGAACAGAAGCAACACTCCCAGAAATCAAAGTAACAGTAGAAATAATCCCATGTTACTAAATGAAGCCAAAACGTAGACATCCAATCCTTAGGTAAGATCTATAACACTAAACACCCAAAACCCATCTATCTATCAACCACAGAACACTCAAAACCCTAAAAATGAAGACCTACCAAGCCCAAGAAAGCAAAAGTACACGCCATTATCAGTTTATCACAAACAGAAACCAAAACAAGCTGCAGCAGCTGTAAATTGAACTTAACCCACTCAAAGACCAAGAAAATCCAAGAACATTAGTCACTTCTATGACTAGTACATAGAGACTACAACATCAACAACAATCGCATAGCTAAAACAACACAACACAACAACAATAGAAAGCTTAAAGGGTATTATAGAAAATGAAGCTTACAACTAAAACCAAAGAAAAGGGAGAGACATTGGAAGCCCAAATCGAAGAACAAGATGTGAAATCTGTGAGAAGGTAACAAATAGATTGCAACAATTAAAGATCGGAAGGAGGGAGGAGAAGCTCGACAATGACATAGACACTAAACACCCAAAACGTAGGTGGGCAGGGAAGGGGACCGGGGTAGAGGTTTAAACAAAACCAAAACGACGTCATTTTCATTTAAACCAAACGACGTCGTTTTGCTCCTAAAGTAGAATTTTTTATGTAAGCAAAATGACGTCGTTTGGCATCTAATAAAGGTCTGCACGATCGCATTTTCGCTGCGAAGTCACACGATCGCAACTTCGTAGGGTGGTTTGACAACTTGGCAATCGTGCCTTTACACGATCACGACTCGAAGCTTTTTACATGAAAATGGTTTTCTAAACATCCTTTGATCTTTTTGCTATAACTTTTTCACCCGACATCCAAATGATTTGATTCTTGAACAATAGACTCATAACACATTGTTATTCATCTCAACCAAAAATTATAGCCATATGAAATGGATTGGGTGTTGAATTTGAGATGAAAATGTTGAGGAGTACTGGAGCATGAAAAAATGAGATGATTTCATTGAACATACTTTGGTATTTTGAC
The DNA here is from genome assembly GCA_027563825.1 of Erythroxylum mucronatum. Taxonomy (NCBI): domain Eukaryota; kingdom Viridiplantae; phylum Streptophyta; class Magnoliopsida; order Malpighiales; family Erythroxylaceae; genus Erythroxylum; species Erythroxylum mucronatum. Next base: position 16,895,063 of record JAOSBP010000204.1, read on the forward strand.
TGTATTTTGATCAGTACGTATCCAAATGGAATGATTCTTGATTTAAATTGAAATAGGGACATATGGATATAAAATTTCTGAAGAGTGTGAATTTTAATTCTATCTCTAAGAATTCCAGAATCTGAGTTGAAGGTGAATACATAGTACAGTTATAGTTCAAAGAATAGTCCAAAGTAAATTGACTATAACTTTTGGAATACTGAATTAAATAATATGATCTTTGTGTCATTAGAAACTTAAGACATTGTAGAATAATTTTCTAGAAGAAAGTGCTGCCTAATTGTGTCATTTATCTTATCAGAATGATGATGCAAAGTTGACCCTAAAGCATATTGTTAGAAAATTCTGAAATGGTACGTATTTCTTCTTCTTCTCTCCTTCTTTCTGTCATTATTTCCACATTTACTCACTCCTAAATCATCTATTTTGTATTTCTATATCCAATACAATCTTTAAACAAGTGAAATTCAAATTTACGCTTCAAACATCAAAAATCCGAAACTTCACATATACTTCCTCTCTCTCCTGTATTTTTTTTCCAGATTTTTCTTACTTCTATCTTCTTCAATTAACACATGAAACACTAAAACCAATTCTTCTAACTTAATTTCAGCTCAACAACACAAATTAAATAAAAAATCCAAGGTTTAAACTTAAACATCAAAAATCATATTCTCATACATATTGCAAATTCCAATTTTTGCATTTTTTTCTCTATCTACTTTCATTTGATGCATTTTTTCACCTTTTTACACATTCATTTCATAAAAAACTGATCATTTTTTCAACTCTATACTGCGACCTCACCAACTCTTCATTTAAATTCATTAAAACTCATTTAAATCCATCTCTATAAACACTCAACACATTCAGTGCGCATGTAAGCGGGGAAGGGGGCTTGGGTAGAGGTTTTAAGAAAACCAAAACAACGTCATTTGGTTTTAAACTAAACGACATCGTTTTGCTCCTGAAACAGAACGTTTTAAGTAAGCCTTCCGTGACGTTTTCTTCAACAAAACATTGAGGTTTCTATTTCACGACATTTTATTGATAAAACGTTGCAAAAAGTGTGAAAGCATCACGGAAAATTCGAGCTTATAAATATCACAAAAAGTTTTTGCAATTCGCGGCGTTTTATTGATATGTATTTCTTGTAGTGAGTTAACAAACTTGCAAAGGTAACCGAAGGCTTGAAGAGAATTAATAATGAAACCCCAGTTTACATTATCATAAGATTTAGCAAAGTCAATTTTGAGGGCACAACTTCTTAACTTGTTTGCTATTGAATTGCTGATCTAAACAGTGGCAAGAACATTTTCAGTATAAACACAAAATTTGGTTGCATTAACTTGGTTTTAATGGGAAAGTTACCAAAATGTGGTTAGAATCTATGAAGTTTACATGGCATCACCCAAAGCAGATGAGATCCCATCAGGCGGAAATGATTTTACGTGACAAAAATTGTGGCCTTCTCATATCTTTTTATTTTTGACAACGGAGATGTAGTAAAATGATCAAGCACCGCAGGAATCCGGAGGGATCTTTTGCTTCCTGAAGTGGATATATGTAATGACACATTTTGGTATTCGCAGTCACAGTAGTAACTCAAATGCCAAATTTTTATTAGAACTTCAAATCTCGAACAAACAGTCAGCAGACTAACTTCAACTAAGTTTTGTGTCTTTTTCATTGACCATTTATCCTAGAAGGTCGAAAACAGTTGGAAAACTTGCATTTATGGTTTAACTCTACACATTAAAGAACCAACTGCAATCCAGCGGATATATCATGTACACAACTTTACTAGAGAGACAACTTTCTTCAATCAACCATGAATGCTTTACATGGGTCTTTAAGCACTTTTCTACTCTTCCTTACTCTCCATTTCTCCATATCAATGGACACCATAACTCCAGGCAATTCCATTAAAGATGGCAATGTTCTAGTCTCTAACGGAGGAAATTTCGCACTTGGGTTCTTTTGCCCAGGCACTGCACGATCCACTCCTCGCTACCTGGGAATTTGGTACAACAAAGTCTCTGAACTAACCGTTGTTTGGGTAGCAAATAGAGATAAACCCCTTAATGACTCATCTGGGGTTTTAACTATCAACAACCGGGGCAGCCTTGTCATCTATGCAACAAACCAGAGCTTTCCTCTTTGGTCCAGTGATATTTCTGCCTTAGCACCGAACA
>JAOSBP010000204.1:16897357-16914457 GCA_027563825.1 Erythroxylum mucronatum
TAGTTTCTTCATTCCATTATTTATAGTTCTTTAATTTCTTAAATTGATTCTAGCTTAGATTGATGAAAGAAAGTTTTGCCTGTCTAATTTGTCATTCTAGGTCAATTTCCTTGGCAGCATCCCCAAGTCACCTACCAGATTTTAAGATGATGATGCTATTTGGTTGTGGGGCTTTGCTTTTGAGGGGTGCTGGGTGTACCATAAATGACCTCCTTGATAGAGATATCGACATAAAGGTAATAATGATGATTAATTTTTTCCAGGGGTACTTCTAGATATCTTTGCATATGCAAGAGCGATTATTCATTTTTCTGTGAATAGATACTGGAAATGTTCACATTGTATATGCTTTCTTGATCCTATTTAAACTTTCTATCATATAGTTTTGGTAACCATTGGGTTACGGTAGAAGGAATCAGGATTATACTATAAGGAGTCTTGATACATATTCCTGCATATGGTAGACGCCATGTCTAGTTCTTCTTACTTATTCAATTATCCTCACTTTTTAAAACTTTCATTTTTTCCCCTCCCTTGGTCGTTGGTAGACTCAAAAAGACCTAAAGAAAAAACAACTGCTACAGCTTGTTTTTTTAGATAATGACTATTTATGTTGTAACTAGATTTTCAAGATGCCTTCTAGCCCAACTGATTGGCACCAAGATTTTGTCATATTTGTATTTTGTTATAATTTTGCTTTTTTATTTTCACATCAATATCTCTGTTTTGTACATTGTAAAACATGGATATATACATACCCCATCAGTGCACCTCTTGGGATTTAACCTACTAATAGGAAGATACTCCTACCTCCCTACACTAGCCAACATGATGCATCTTTAATGTTTCTAACAGCTTTTGAATCATTGATCAATAAATATATGTTAATGATGAATCTTTTCTTAAAACTTCCATATATATCTGTGCTATCTTTTGAATGAATCTAAGAACCTTGGATGCAGGTAGACCGCACAAAGTTAAGACCAGTTGCAAGTGGTCTTTTGACTCCATTTCAAGGGCTTTGTTTTCTTGGTTTTCAATTGCTTTTAGGTCTAGGGATTCTCCTGCAGCTCAACAATTACAGGTTTGTGTGCCCAACAGTAAAAAGAATAATGACTGATTATGCCTATATACAATGTTATCTGACTTGTAGTTGTATTCTGTAAGTGATGCTATTTCTGACACGCTTTCTTAGAGTGATTACTTTTGAACAAGGACAGAGTTGCCCAAGTTTGTCTGTGCCTTACTTTTCTGTACCTATTTCTCTTCTCAATTAGAGTTGAGTACTGCAGTTAATTGCAGATTTAGACATCAGAATACAACTGATTGTTCCAGTATGAAGTTGAACTTTATGCCAAATGCCAACTTGGAGGCTCATACTCTATCTACACTATATCCACAATTATACCTGTCATGTTGAAGGTGCCCACCCTGTTCCTGCATCGAGGAAGGTTGTTTTGTATCGTGGTGAAGCCATAGGCATTAGTGATGAGCAGATTACTGAATAATATTTAGGTATTGCTAAAAAATGACATGGTAAGAGGTCAGTGTAATTGTGTATCTCTTTGGGTATTTCTAGGGATCAGTCATTTGACTGTTGGGGCATCATATAGACAATCAATGCATCATCCTTTTGTTGCTGACACATTATTGATGTCTGATTAAATGTTGCACTAATTTCTTTAAGTGCTTGATTTAATCTAGTTGTAGCTTAAAATGTGCATTTAAATCAAGCTTGTGCAATCTTTTGAAATAATCACCTCCTTGATTATTTGTTACAGCCGTGTTCTGGGAGCCTCATCATTATTGCTAGTCTTTTCCTATCCGCTCATGAAGAGAGTGACATTTTCGGTAATTTTGTTTTAACATATTTTTTGTTTTCATTATCTATGCATAAGGTTTTTTTAAAAAAAATTTGGCATTTGGTCAGGAGTTTCACGGACTGACGTCTCTGTTGGACTTTTGTCACAGCCTCAAGCCTATTTAGGATTGACTTTTAATTGGGGAGCTCTATTGGGTTGGTCTGCAGTTAAAGGAAGTCTAGACCCCAGTATTGTATTGCCACTATAAGCTGGTGGATTATTTTGGACCCTTATGTAAGACAATATATGCTCATCAGGTACTCTACAGCTTAGCTTAAATCTTTATGTTGCAAGTTTAAATATTCTTTTACTTCTAATTTCATCTACATATAGCAGTCTTCCATCAATATCTTAAAAATGATATTATTCCATTTTAGGATAAAGAAGATGATTTGAAAGTGGGTGTTAAATCTACTGCCTTGAGGTTTGGAGATTCAACTAGGATATGGATCAGTGGATTTGGAATTGCCTGTATAAGTAGTCTTGTTCCCAGTGGATTTAATGCTGATATTGGTATGGTCTTCTTTACATGCCTAACATTCATTAACTGCAGTTGGATAATGTTAACCTCTCTCATTTTCTTTCTTGTTTGTGATTTAAAAATAGATTAGGTTGGGCATTTTATGCGTTTTTTGCTGCAGCAGCTGGACAATTAGCTTGGCAGAATCTGGAATCTTGAATCTGAACTCTTGATATATTTTGAGTATTTTGAAGCATGAGATTGATTAGCTACAAACGAACAATTTTTTTATGATAATTTCACGAGTACCCACGCTTTCTTCAGGCTCGTAGTTAATAATTGCTACTAACAAACTCATGTCGCAGGCGAAGCTTCCGATCTCGCGGTCGCCGTGCATCACGATCCCTTCCGGTCTTAGTCCCACTTCATTTCTAGAATCTCCGATTTTGCTCTCTAATGTTAAGGTTAGTTGTGGATCGAGCTCACTTGTCCTTTTTTTGTTAGTTTCTGTGTCGTTTATGAGAAAAATGATGGAAAGTGGGAATTTGGGCAAAATGAACTCGGTTTTATGTGCTTTCTGAGTGCTATTTGGTTGGTCGATTAGTTTAGCTGGAACTTGAAAGAGTTGAGATCTTAAAGTAAGGGGAATGGCCATTTACTAACTGTGTTGCCAAACAGAGTTGTTAATTTAGAAATTTTTAGTCAGTGAAGCATCCACTAGTTGAAGATTCAAAGCTTTTTTGTTTTTCGCTTTTTGAGTTGTTCATCTAGTTTTCTCTCTTTTTTTTAATGTTTATAAAAAAGAACGGTATTGTTTGGAGATTCCTATCCAGGCGTGGCTTCCGTCCTTTTATGGCGGGGAAGGTTGGCACTTCAAGACATCCTTGTCGTGGATTTTTGTTATTTCCTTTATGTCCGTGCATTCTTTGTTTCTAGTCTGAAGTGTTGTTATCACTTTTACTTGAAAGTCTGCTCTACAGTATGGCTCTCGTGTTTACCCATCTTCTTTGAGGTTTGCTGCTATGTTCAAATGAGTTTTTCTATTTTATTGTTTGTCATGACCATTTCTCAATAATTATCTGAAAAGTTGGGTTTTGGTCTCTTTTCATCAACCAAGTTGAGTGCGCTGCAAGCGTTAATGGGTGACATTGTTATGGACAAAGCTAGCTAGTGATCATCTTCTATGCTCTGTATGGAGCTTCTAGAAACGAAGTGGGACTAAGACCGGAAGGGTGATGCACGGCGACCGAAAGATCGGAAGCTTCGCCGACAACATGAGTTTCTTAGTAGCAATTATTAACTACAAGCCTGAAGAAAAAAAACCCTGTCACCATTTTAACAGTTTCACTCACCTTACAGTTCTTTCCCTTTCCCCAATCTTCCCACGAACCAAACAAACATTTACGATCCCAGACACTAAATGTGACAAACCCAACAAACAGATCCACATTTAGAATCAGAAACAACAGCAGACAACCGAAATTAACTAACTCTAACCAATGCACATACATAAACACAAGATGAATGAAGACAACAACTCAAGAAAGAAGGACACTTACCGTGAGTTGGAGCTCTAGACCGGGACGAGAACAGTATAATGCGTCAGCCCAAACTCGAAACAGCAAAGATAATGGAAAATCTTGCTTCTTTGTGCTCCAAAGCTTGGTTCTTAAAATACCAAGATAAAGGATTTCGAATCTAAGAATAGGGCAGGCAAAAAGAAAAGATTTTTCTTTTGCTTACCTGGTGAATTTGAGAGCTCTGTAACATTAAAAATTGCAATAAGTGTTGCTAGACAACCGAAATCAATTGACTCTAATCAGTGCACATACATACACACAAGATGAATGAAGACAACAACTCGAGAAAGGACACTTACCGTGAGTTGGAGCTCTAGACCGGGATGAGAACAGTATAATGCGTCAGCCCAAACTCGAAACAGTAAAGATAATGGAAAATCTTGCTTCTTTGTGCTCCAAAGCTTGGTTCTTGAAATACCAAGATAAAGGTTTTCGAATCTAAGAACAGGGCAGGCAAAAAGAAAAGATTTTTCTTTTCCTTGCCTGGTGAATTTGAGAGCTCTGTAATATTAAAAATTGCAATAAGTGTTGAATACGTTAACTAAACATGGCATCATGGTGGTTTTTTCTTGCAACATTCCTTTGTTACAGTAAGATAAATCATAAACAAGTGCACAGTCTATTGAGATCATATTACATTCAGATGATATAATCTTTTTATTTTGGTATTGTAAACCCAGAATTAACCCGTCAACAAAAGAGTGTATACGAGCACAGTTTCTAAGAGCTCACGTAGACTAAAGACAGTTCACCTACAAAACAATTAAAAAAAGTGATGTGTTCACCGAAGACCATCCTTGTCATTTCTTTTGTTTTTTTGTCAGGGTTTGGTTCTGCATACATTAGTGCAACAGTTAGGATAAGACAGAAGTAAAGACAAAGTTCAAACATGAAGGAATAACACACAAAGACTTGTCATGTTCTGCTCACTATTACAAAATTGGTGTGTTATGCTCACTATCAGTTCAGGAAGGAATAACTGAAGTTGGAATCACCATTATATCATAAGAGCATCCATTTTTCTGCTAAATTAAATTGCAGATTGTAGAGTTTCATCTAATAATAACTTTCCTGTGGTGTAGTTTTTTACTGCAGTAATGTACTTAATCTCCACTTCTTGGTTTAAATCATTCTTCAATGGAGAGTTGCGCTTTGAATTTCTCAAGTGGAGTCTTCTTTACCAGTTTTCTCTTGTGTTGTTTGGCTTTCTTGGACTAAGAATTGTAGATGCTAGGTAGATAGCATAGAACAGATAACATAGGCCTAAAGCTTGAAATTCCAAGGAGTCTGATTGCACTTCACATGAAAAAGCACACAATTTTCTACGTGGTCGGGAGCTGGTTGCGAAACATACACTTTGAATTATTGGCTTCTAACAATCAGGCCCTATCCTATTTACCACTTCATAATCTTAAGACTCCATTTTTTCCTTAAATTAATGTTACTTTTCCTTAAATTAATACTAATTTAACTATATAGTTATAATGATCATACCATTAATATAAACCAAATTACTTTGAAAACAGTCTGCCTATTAATTAAGAGTAAGGCTATATATTATTGAAACTCTCATATTTTAAATGTCAACTCGATGGTTGAGAGTGAGATTTGGCTTCGGTTAGGTCTCATGTTCGATTCTATACTAGCCCCTCTTGTAAGAGTCTGGGGCAGCCGGGATTTTACATGTAGGTGGAGAACTAGTTGGGCTCTCGATTATGAGATGTGCCCGCTTGACTCGCCTGTGAGGTGGTGCGCTAGTTGGATCCTCGGAGAGATGTGTCTGCTTGACCCGCCTATGGGGTTTTCTCGAATTCAAAAAAAAAATATAAGTAACATATATATTAGAAGTTCTTGGTTTTTTATTTGTACTTTTGTAATTTTATTAATCTTTTAACTTTTATTTTTTTTCTAAGTAATGAATATAAAACACAATAGCCATTTTTCAACAAGTTCAAACTAAATTGTTGAAATTTTGTTTTCAAATAGTAGTAGATCTAGCAACACTTATTGCAATTTTTAATGTCATGTAATTAATTATTAAAAAATTATAAAAATTTAAAACCTTATATTGAGACATGAGATCTGATTTATTCTTCTCTCTCTCTACATATATCATGATAATAGCTTCAAGGTTTAATTACATTACATTTATGTATAAATATGTATTACAATAAGAAGAAAGGACACAAATATGATTAATATTTAATAATTTAGAAGTATTTTTGTAAAGTTTTATATGCAGTTTGTCTTGTAAACATAGTCATTAATCCGCTATTATTTATTAATATATTTCCGAAGATTTAACGTAATTTAAAAAACTTCCTATATTTCTAAATATATTTTATATTTAATTAGTATTTTTATTATATTTTTACGATTAATAATTATTTTAATAGTGTAATTTTATTTTTAGGATTAAATAATAAATTTTAATCTACATCTTTAGCCATTTAAAATTGACTTGTTGACTTCGAATGAAATTGGGAGTCGAATAAAAATTCTTTAGATTCTTTTCCCTTTTCTTAAAACTTAAAACTTTTCTCAAATCCAATCCATACCGATCAAGCAGGAACCCCGCATGGGAGTCTTATACTTTTTGACTTGGGAGATTGCATAAGGAGAGCACCCTTCTTCTACCTTGGTGATTGAGAAAAAGACCAAGAAAATCCAAGAACATTAGTCACTTCTATGACTAGTACATACAGACTACAACATCAACAACGATCGCATAGCTAGAAAAACACAACACAACAACAGTAGAAAGCTTAATGGGTATGTTAGAAAATGAAGCTTACAGCTAAAACCGAAGAAAAGGGAGAGACATTGGAAGCCCAAATCGAAGAACAAGATGTGAAATCTGTGAGAAGGTAACAAACTGTAAAAGAAGAAGAGGAGGAGGAAGAAGAAGAGGAGACAAATACTTATCAATCAATGTCTTTAATTACTAGTTAACTAAAACAAACACAAACGCCAACTCCACTTCCATTCGTAAATAAACATTCTTAAGCCAAACTAAATCACAAGGAACGGATTCAAACCAAACGCAAAAGGTTAAGCACTAAAAAGGAACAACTCAAGAAACAAAACCCAGACTGATCTTCAAGAAATGAATGAACTGGTAACTCCGTTTACGAAGAGAGAGAGAGAGAGAGAGAAAGAGAGGGAGGTTTACGTGGAAGAGCACCTACTAGATTGCGACAATTGAAGGTCGGAAGGAGGGAGGAGAAGCTCGACAACGATGAGCAAACCTATGATGAGCAAATCGTGAAGTTGTCAGAAAAAGAAGAAAAGAGTCCTGTGACGGCTCGTGTTACAAAGAACGTCATTATAGTCTACAGACCACAAGCAAGTTCCAGTGTGCAATAAAATGAAGGAATAATAGCCATTTACTACAATTTTTTTAAAATTTTAATGAAGTTTCAACTGCTTTAAAATACGTTTCCTTATAATCTTGATTACATTTTAAAAAGATTTGATATTTAAATGAAAAGATTATAAGAAGATTTAGCATTTAATTAGTAACCAAGGAAATTTCAGGTGACCCGGGACAAAGGGTTTCTGATTCCGGCGTAAACTTTTCAGTGGAAAGTAATTTTATTATAACGCACAAACGGAAACTCATAGAGAGCGAGTGGCAGAGAGACTTAAAAGTGACAGGGACAAGGCTGAACGTACTATAAAAAGTGAAATCGGGGTTCGTGCGAGTGCATGGTTAATCCACAAGAGTTGGCTCGTAAATGACTCGTGTTGCCCTCGCTTCGAGGGACAAGATCAGCAAATAACTCAAAATGGAACGGCAGTTTGGGAATTTCCGGCAAGAATTCTGTCATCTATTCTGTGTTGGGCTCAGAGTTCGATGATGTTTGACTTGGTAAAGCGCTGTTAACATAGCTGCGTTGAGACCTGAGAAGATGTGGGCCCCACATGATTAATCTTTTTCCACTAATCAAATTATGATTTAAAAGATTTGTTGGAAATACATGTTACTGACGTCATTTTATTTTCTTTTTCCTTTTTCCCTATCTCAAATAAAATCAATTTATTAATTTCATTTTTATTACAAGGACTAAATTCGTTTAATAAGGATTTTTATTTAATTCTATAATAAAATAATTCAAGAAAGTTGTTGAAAATGATGTTTTCTAAGTCATTTTTGGCTTTTCACAATTTTTAATAAAATCAATTATTTTTTTATTTTCATTTAATAAGGATTTTATTCAATTTTTATAATAAAATGATCTAATCATATAATTTAATGACTTGGGTGCAAGTTATGGGAGATTACAAACCAGACTCTAAGCTCAGTTATAACCCTCCAAGTGAGGTGCTGAAGCTAAGATTGTATCTCCACCATTGGAGACTTTGAAAGCTGGAACTCTAAGATGGAGTGCCTCTATAGTGGGATTCTTCCTAAATAAAAGGGTGGTTTTCGTGTCATAAAGGAGCGCCTTCAACAATTGGAGGAAGAATATACTGCAGGAAGTTCTTGTCAATGTAGATGATATTTTTCTCTTTAGATTCTTGCATAAGGAAAAAGTAAAGTAAATCCTGAAAGCTAGTCTTGGCATGTTTTTAACTAGCCACTCCTATTACAAATGTGGAAACCACGTTTGAATATTGATGGCATTAAGCATGATAACATGCAATAGACCATTTTCAATATTAAGGGTTAGAGCCTTAGATTATTGCATATAAGTCATATCATTTTAGCATTCGTGAAATGCATTTTATTTACATGCATATCATTAGCATACACACAGGAATTGTGATTATGTACATATTGCAAAGATAGTATATGCACTCAATTGACATATTCTGGGGTATCAAAGGTTTAAAATGATCATAATGTAAATTGTGTATTGTTTATGTCTTGAATTTTGAAGTACAATGAAGGTGAATTGATGCTAAAGAAAGGTGCTAGTATAGTATTCTTGAAGTGGAAAAGAACTAAGAATACATGAATGATAGTGAATGAAAGTTTTAGTTTTGGTTTTTGATACATGATAAATTAGGATGACTAAGCCTATAAGTTAAGTGACATTTGACATAGATAAATGAATGACATTTGACATAGGTAATTAATTGACAAATGTCAGCAATGAATGAGTGACAAATGGACTAGTAAATAGGTGACATTTGACAACTTATTGAGGGGATAAATGGCTGGTGATGTTGTCACCTGCAACTAAATATAAAAGAAATCACTTCCGTTAAAACAAATAAATGTAGTAGCGGTAAGCGGATATCGTTTCCACGAGGAATCTTACAGTTATGAAATCGCGAATTCAAACGGCACAAATAACTAAAATAAAAAGGGGGCTTGTTTAATCACGGCAATAATAGAAAATCAAAGGGAAAAATCACAAATCGAAATAATAATTAAATCTGAAAAATTAATGGAAAAATACCTTGGCTTCGGGTCACCGATGTTATTATGCTATTATAGATCCTCAACATAAAATTGCAATCATTAATAAACATTCATTGGGAGAAATTTCTCTTAAGTATAATGACTAGAAATATGTATCCTAACATTCTTATTAAACAATAACCTAGATACGATCATAAGTATAATTGAATAATAGCGTTAAGAATCAAGAACCAATAAGCAAGTGGAAGACATGTACGACATGCAATCAATCAAGCGAATATCTTCTTAGAATTTTCGACTCTAACGTAGAGAGGTTAATCCTAATTGCTACTTGTGATTATCGAAATTGAACGTCATATTCCGTTAATCTAGCGATTGAACCAATTAATCTCCAGTTGCGCACCTAAAAACCAACGAATCCACTTAAAAAGATTAGACCTAAAGATATCCAATGTTTATTAACAACATAAAAAGTATCTAAATCATTTCACCATAATAACATGTAACATGGATCCCCTCAACCAAGATAAGAAATTTAGCTACTCATAATCGAATTGAAAACAGAAGAAATAACAAAGTAATAAGTCTCCATCCCTGGTCCTTTGATGAAGAATACTAAAAAACTAATTGAAATTGTGCAGAAAACGTAAAGAACAAAACCAGAAAGTGTAGCCCCCAAAATCACCGAAAGCCCTATTCCAAAACCTAATAAATATATCTACATTAATCAGCCCAATCTCCATCTTTAAACTGATCTCTTCGTTATCTTCTCTTAATTTTGTCCAGATAAGGCACTCCTCTAATTTCGGTAGGTAATTCCTTTGAAAGATGGCAAGATAATCTTTAAATATTGTGTTTTGTTTGGAATTGACTTCTGGAATTTTATCTGCAGAATTATTCCATCCTTAGGCGTGCCCACGCTTAGTCACCGAATTTCTGTCAATTTGGGGATTTTGGATTTCCTTCCTTCTTTTGCATTTTTTGATCCTATTTCGTCCCTAAGGTGTTGAAAACCATCAGTAAACAACTATAAAATAATTCCATTAAAAACGGATAATAATTTCAACACCTAAACAATGATTAAGTCCAAAATAAGTGCAATTCTCTTGACTTAACACTTACTAAAAATTTCAAGCCAAGCATGGAGACTCTATTTTAATCCACACAGGGGCTTTTAAAGATGAGAAACTTTCTCATACTTCTTCTAAGCAACATACCTTACTTGGTTTGTTGAACCCCGAACTTTTCTTGAAAGCTCGAACTCAAATGAGAAATTATTGGCAATTATTCATGTGTAAAGAAAAGGAGAATTCTTGAATTTGAAATGAAGTAGAAAAGATGGTTTAGATACAAGATGGATTATATATGAAATGTTGGAAGTTAAAAGCTAGAAAGTGTAATTGAAATATGTTCATTGAGTATGCTTTGATGTTTTAGCCATAACTTTTTCTTTAGTTATTCGAATGAGATGATTTTTGATTTGGAGTAAACTAGGGATATAAGGCTACAAATTATCTAATGAAATCGAGTTTCGATTTAGTCGCTAAGAATTTCAATTTCGGATGGAATTCGAGCACAGAATAATGTTTCAATATAAGAATAATCCGAAATATTTGTGGTATAACTTTTAGAATATGGAACCAAATTGAATGATTTTTGATGTCATTAGAAAATTGAGACAATGAGGAACATTTGTCTAGAAGGAAGTGCTATCAAATTTCGTCAATTACATGATTAGAAAAAAGTCTTGATTTTTGGAAGGAGTTAAGCATGATTTAAATAATTTTGAGGTTTTGCTAGATTAATTATTTTATTTAAAGTTATTATTATGTTGATGTTGGTAGGATTTTTAAAATATGGTTTAGTTGAATTAAGTAGCAAGAGTGTATATGTAAGAGGGCAAAATTGGAAAGTCACTTAAGCATTAAGGTTACAAGGCTTATATGTAAGGATAAATTGGACATTGTTCACTCATTAATGGAAAAATTGTAATAAGAAGGTTTGTTTGGCTTTTAAGGAAGAGGGAAGCACGAAATTGAGGGAGAAAAACAAAGAAAAGAGAGAAGAGAGGAGAGAGTTTGGTGGAGAGAGGAGAGAAAGAAGAAGAAAAAGTTAGGTCTTGATTTTTTTAAGCTTTCAAGAGAGATTTTGAAGTTGCCCAAGAGGGGAAAAAGGAAGATGAGGATGAGAGCCTTCTTTTGATCCAAGAAACTTTTCATTTGGTGAAGGATCAAGGTAAGAGTATGTTTGATTTGTTGGATTTTTTAGAAAGATTTTGGTTTATATAGCTTATGAAATGTATGTGTTTAGAGATTCTAGGATTAATTTTGGTGATTATGCCTTATGGGTTTCTCAATTTGGAATCACTATTGATTTAGGAATTTTACCTTTATGAAGAAAATCAAGAGAGAGGCAAGAGGAGCAAGGGGAGTAGAGGCATTTTGAACAAGTATTAAGCAAGTAATTTCAAGGTAGGTTTCATGTTTATAATTGAGTAATGAGCCATTGATGTTTTTGTACAAAGCAAGAAAGTAAAATGATTTTAATTATTTCATAAATGTTGCTTTTATTGCTTTTGAATGATTTGTGAAATTGTTACAAGTTTGGTGTATGAATTTTAATGATGAATTGTGAAATGTTAAATGCAAGGGTTTTTAGAAAAATTGCATGGTCATGAAAAACAAGTTTTCGAAATGTTGCCATTTGGGCAATCTGTTTTCAAGTTCATAAATTACATGTTATGTGAGTTTGTGGTGGTCCCCTAAGTTAAGTCACGTGCACGTTGATCTGCCCGTTGGTGGCATAGAGCTCCTTCATGGACTCCCATAAGTTCATGGCTACGCAAAACCATTATGTGAGATTGCGTTAGTACGTTCTATTCACGACTACATTGGACCCTTAGGGAAAATGTGTAGTACATTCTGTTAAACCATTTTTGATGTGCTTATGTGTTTATGATTTGTGAACAAGTTGATGCATTCATGTTTTGTGGTTTTAAATTTAACTACATGATGAGAATTTGATAAACAAGTGGTTTATGGATTTCAACAAGAATTTTCTATAACAATGAACTTTTGAATGGTTTTGCTTATTTTTCCGTTATAAGCTGTTACCCACGAGCTTTCGAGCTCACCCCCATTTTTGTCCCATCTCCAGGTGACGAGCCAGAAACAGAGTGAGAGTCAAGGCATTACTCCAGATTTGCATGTTTTTGTTTTGTTTTGGAATAATTGATGTAAAACAGGACTTCAGATGTAATTCGAGAATTTTTGGGTTTTGCATCCTTTATATTGGATTTTGATATTGATGATGTAATGTAGCTTGGAAATGCCATTAAAGCTTTGTAAACTCTTGATTTATGATGTTAATGAGATATAGATTTGTGTATGGATTTGAAATGTGAATTATGTATGGATGATGTAAGGTGAAATTAGATATAATTGAAGAAGCTATCCACTTGATTTGATAAGTGAGAGTTATTATGGAAAAGAAAGATAGGAATATTATGAATCATGAGATGTTGAATATGAAGAGTCATATGAATTGAGGTTGAGTGTTGGATGAATTCCAATTGGAAGTTAAATTGTTTTGAATGATGTTGTAATAGAGGAAGTGAAGTTGGGATAAATTTCAAGTTTTCATAAGGGAAAATTGTGTGCTGAATTCAAAGGAAAATCTGGAAGAATGTAGGTAGAACTGGTCAAAATTGTCTTCTTGGAAGTTGTAGGTGATCTTTCTAGCTTTCCAACGATATAAGTTTGTAATTTTTGGATATTGGAATGGAAAGATATGATTGACAAGTTGGGATGCTGCATAGGATTGTGCATAGGACAACTATGGTATATTGTTGAGAATGTATGGTTTTGATGAACCAAATGGGTTGGGAATTGAGAATTTTATGAGAAAAATTTGGTGTTTGGATTGATATGAAGTGAATTGGCACTAAAAGAGTTGAATTTGGGAAGATTATGAGTGAATATGATGTTAGATTGGATGTAGGAAGAATTGGAGAGGGTTTGGGAAACCCCTATGTCCGTTTAACAGACCTTTATGGGTCAAAAAGGACCCTAAGCTTCGCCCATGTCCGTTTAACGAACCTTCTCGGGTGAAAAAGTGCTCCCAGGCCCGACAATGTCCGTTAAACGAACATGCATGTCCGTTAAACATACATTCACAGGACAGCTTCAGTAAATCACAATTGTTGTCCCTTTTAGGGGCAGAATCTCGCTTTATGGTCTTCATGAAAGGTTTAGATCTCGAAGTCTTCTTTCCAATGGTCTAAGAACAAACACAATCCGACTTCTATAGTAAAAGTTATGGCAATTATGCCAAGACATGTTATTGCATGATTGAGGGTATAAACATGTCGGACTCTTTTGGTCATAACTTCCTCATCCAACCTCCAAATGAAGTGATTCTTGAAGCAATGGATTCCTAAGACATGTATCTATCTCTCTATGAAAATTGATATCTTTTTGAGTTAATTTGAGAAAGTTTGATGGAAAGAAAATGAGGAATCGGTTGGGAGAGCATGATTAGGGCATGAATACCCTTTAGCTTTTTAAGCATATCTTGTGCTATAGAGCTCCGATTAAGATGATTCTTTCTTCAAATCAAACTAGAGACTTAGAAATATGATTTATTTGAAGAAGTATAATTGAAATTTGGTTTTGAAGTTTTCCAAATTGTGTTCTGAATTAGGAGAAATGAGTTTGAGCATGGTAACTAATTTGTATGGGCACGCCATTGAACAAATTGTGAGGAAATTTTTGGGATTTTATGATAATGAACATGAACGGATGATGGCTAATTAGGGTTCAATGGAATAACCCTTCAAGGTAATATACACGCTCACGTTTCATGGTTTTGCAAGAGTTGGGTTCCAGAAATGGGCCGGAACCCAACTATAGGTGGTATTAGAGCAAGGGTTGGATTTCGGAAACAAGCGAGATACAACATCATTGGTGTCAGAGCAAGAGGTTGGGTTCCAAAATTGGTGCCCAACAGTTATGGTATCAGAGCACCAGAATTAGGATCTTACATGGACCTTTTCAAATTATGTGTCAAGGTATATGTGTTGTGAACATGTCTTAGCATACAACAGTGACTAATCCCTAATCTGAGTCGCATGTGTATGAGTCACACGCAAGAGCAATTGTTAAGAGTTTGAGCTGATCAAATTAGAGGGAAAAATGATACTCTTTTATGATATGAAAAAATGAAAGTTGTGGAGAAATGGAAATGAGAAATAGTATATGGGTAAATATGACAGATAACGATTAAATGTAATTATAGTAGAGGATGTAGTGTATGGCATTATGGTGATATATCCCTGAATGTGATATAGATGTAAATGTATGATCATGGCTTGTTCGAGGAAGATAAGGATATAAGTGGAAATGATGAGATTAAAGTGTACAAGTAGAATGTAGTGAAAACAGAAATTGTTATGATATTAAGAAGATGAAATTAGAACCAAAGTGGTTGTTTGATTAAGGTGACAAGAGTTATGATCAACCATAAGAATGTGTTAGTGGAATTGAGATCACAATTTCTTGATGATTATACTTCTATAATTTTGAATTTGATTTCGAATATACATATGTGAGATTCGAAAAAGGATAATTGAAAGATGAGATGAATGATAGAAACATATATAAAAGTTCAAAAGGTTGAGTTGAATTGTTTTGGTCCATGTAAAGTTGTTAAAAATTGGACCAACAAATCCATAATGTGTTATATGTGAGTATGCCAAGAAATATCAATATGATCTAGTATTGGTATTATCAACACAGGATGTGGAAAATTATGAGTAATCTAAGATATATATATTGAGGAATTAGTTAAGAAAGTGAAGGAGTAAATAAGTGACTGAAAGACCGAGTGAGTCTATTGACTATAGTCATTTGGAAGAAATTATTCAAGTGAATAAGTTATTTGGGAGACGGAGGAAAACATAAAACAACTTTACCTCCATTTGTTTGATCACTCAGGTAAGAATTTCGAGGACGAAATTCTTTAAGGGGGAGAATTGTTGAACCCCGAACTTTTCTTGGAAGCTTGAACTATCAAATGAGAAATTGTTGGCAATTATTTATGTGTAAAAAAAAGGAGAATTCTTGAATTTGAAATGAAGTAAAAAAGATGGTTTAGATACAAGATGGATTATATGTGAAATGTTGGAAGTTAAAAGCTGGAAAGTGTAATTGAAATATGTTTATTGAGTATGCTTTGGTGTTTTAGCCATAACTTTTGCTCTAGTTATCCGAATGAGATGATTTTTAATTTGGAGTAAACTAGGGATATAAAGCTATAAATTGTCTGATGAAATCGAGTTTTGATTTAGTCTATAAGAATTTCAATTTCGGATGGAATTTGAGTACAAACTATTGTTTCAGTATAAGAATAATTTGAAATGTTTGGGGTATAAATTTTAGACTATGGAACCAAATTGAATGATTTTTGATATCATTAGAAAATTAAGACAACGAGGAACATTTTTCTAGAATGAAGTGCTATCAAATTCCTTCAATTACATGATTAGAAAAAGGTCTTGATTTTTGGAAGGAGTTAAGCATGATTTAAATAATTTTGAGGTTTTGCTATATTAATTATTTTATTTGGATTTATTATTATGTTGATGTTGGTAGGATTTTTAAAATATGGTTTAGTTGAATTAAGTAGCAAGAGTGTATATGTATGAGGGTAAAATTGGAAAGTCACTTAAGCATTAAGGTTACAAGGCTTATATGTACGGGGAAATTGGACATTGTTCACTCATTAATGGAAAAATTGTAATAAGAAGGGTTGTTTGGCTTTTAAGGAAGAGGGAAGCACGAAATTGAGGGAGAAAAACAAAAAAAAGAGAGAAGAGAGGAGAGAGTTCGGTGGAGAGAGGAGAGAAAGAAGAAAGAAAAAGTTAGGTCTTAATTTTTCTAAGCTTTCAAGAGGGATTTGAAGTTGCCCAAGAAGGGAAAAAGGAAGATGAGGATGAGAGCCTTCTTTTGATCCAATAAACTTTTCATTTGGTGAAGGATCAAGTTAAGAGTATGTTTGATTTGTTGGATTTTTTTAGAAAGATTTTGGTTTATATAGCTTATGAAATGTATGGGTTTAGAGATTCTAGGATCAATTTTGGTGATTATGTCTTATGGGTTTATCAGTTTGGAATCACCATTGATTTGGAAATTTTGCCTTTGTGAAGAAAATCAAGAGAGAGGCAAGAAGAGCAAGGGGAGTAGAGGCATTTTGAACAAGTATTAAGCAAGTAATTTCAAGGTGGGTTTCATGTTTATAATTGAGTAATGAGCCATTGATATTTTTGTCCAAAGCAAGAAAGTAAAATGATTTTAATTATTTCATAAATGTTTCTTTTATTGCTTTTGAATGATTTGTGAAATTGCTACATGTTTGGTGTATGAATTTTGATGATGAATTGTGAAATGTTAAATGCAAGGGTTTTTAGAAAAATTGCATATTCATAAAAAACAAGTTTTCAAAATGTTGCCATTTTGGCAATCTGTTTTCAAGTTCATGAATTACGTGTTATATGGGTTTGCGGTGGTCCCCTATGTTAAGTCACGTGCACGTTGACCTGCCCGCTAGTGGCATGGAACTCCTTTATAGACTCCCATAAGTTTACGGCTACGCAAAACTATTATGTGGGATTGCTTTAGTACGTTCTGTTCACGACTACATTGGACCCTTAGGGAAAATGTGTAGTACATTATGTTAAACCATTTTTGATGTACTTATGTGTTTATGATTTGTGAATAAGTTGATGCATTCATGTTTTGTGGTTGTAAATTTAACTACATGATGAGAATT
>JAOSBP010000204.1:16922266-16943029 GCA_027563825.1 Erythroxylum mucronatum
TGATCTCCCTTACGCCTGAGGTACATACCATTACTGATAGGATTCCGGACATCGAATTTCACCCTTAGCCGCATAAAAGACTTCTCCTAATTCCTAAAACTGGCCGGATCAACCTCCACATACTCACCAACTTCATTGCCAATACGTTCAGCCACCCTTTCAAACCAATACCTTATGCACCTACAACCACATATACACATGAAAAAGCGGCACCAATGAAGGATGCTTATGCTCTCCTATCTTCTCAAGCAAAAGAACTTTGGCCATTAAACGTCCAAGGACTCATGTTCATAACCCGATCCATAAATAACTACAATCGAATCGAAATTTTTACGAAACTACAGCACTTCTTATAGTTTTTCAGTTACGATACCAGGTTTTATGTTGGGAGAATGCGTGTGAGAGAGAGGTTAACAAGTAGCAGTATTTGGTTTTGAGCTTGGGAAGTCTCTGCATAATTCTGATATTTTTGTCGTAAAAGATAATTTCTGAAATTGACGATGTGGCGATTGCGTAGTCGCGTGAACATCATTTATTGGCCTGATTATCAGCAAATCAATTCCGGAGCCTCCAGAGCCACTCGTTTGCACTGAAGGAATAGCGATATTTATTCTCTTTATTTCCGAATTTCGCTACTCTGTTTCCATAAATTGCAAATCTTTGTCCTCCAGCTGTGTTCCGTTCCGTTATTAGTCACCGGTTGGCTGATAGTAAATAGCAAAGAGGTACATGTTGCCTCTTCAATGTTCATACTCGGATTCCTCTCTTGGTTTTAATTATTAGCCACTAATTTAATTGTGCTTTTACGACTTTTTTTTTTTTTTGGTAACAAATCAGCAAACGTAAAATTAAGAAATATAAATGTGTATGAAGTCAATCAGTTGAAATCGTCTGCCCCTTATTTTGACCTTAATTTATCCCCTTTTAATCCAAACCATCCATTTATATAAAATAAAGGCCAGAGAATCACTTGACCCAAATTGTGCTGGTGATTCTGCTCCCGCTGTGTTGTACACTGTACACAGCTCGGGTGGTTGTGGTTGAGGCAGTTATTGTCCTATACACGATGAGCTGAGGTCAAGGTCCCAACTCACAAACTGGAAGTCGGTCCTATTGCGAGATGTGATGTGATCCTAGGTTTGCTGTGATTGGTGTTAGTATTTATTTATTATTTGTTTCTTGCAAGAGAAATTGTCCAAACATTTCCAGCGAAACCCCAATTTGGGGGTTTGTTACAGAATAAAACCTATTAAAGAGAGTCTAAGCTAACATGTTTTCAGTTTACAAGGCAAAGAAAACAATTGTTCTGATTATATAATTAATTTTTGGTAGTTATATAAAACTAATTATTAATAATTAAAAAAATTGACCGCAATATTTTTTAGTAATAATTATAAAAATTGACCGTAATATTTTTAGTCAGTTATAAATGAAATGATAGGACAGGACCAACGACAAGAAGAGATAAAGAAAGTTGCACATGTTCTTAACGGGGAAAAAAAAAGTACAGCTCGAAATCTATTGTCATGCGGGTTGGTCACCAGATAGATGGCAACAAAAGTAGGAAGGGCACCATCAGCATCCGAACCCTTGGTTTTATCTATTGGCAAAACAAACAAACAAAAGAGAGAGAGAGAGAGAGAGACATGTAAACAAGAAACTATTACCCCAAATGCAGGGTAAAGCAACGGCGCTGAAACTCGAATACTGTGAAAAGTGAAAAATGAATGACCCCTATTGGATTTGGTTGGATTTAACGATTTACACGATGGCTAATCACTCTGTATGTGAATGTTCTTAACATGCAGGCATATCCAGCGGAGGTACCTGTAAAGTCTGCAATTCCCCGACGCCATTCTCAACCAAGAAAGCCATTGCTAAACCCCACGTGATATGAACATCCAAGTGACAGTGCATTATCCATACACCTATTCAATCACAAGCAAACACATCTTAAAGATTTAGCATAAGTTCATTTAATTACATGGAAAGAAGCAGAATATCATTTACGTACCTGGATTATCAGCAACGAATCTAATGACTGCCCATCCATTTGACGGTACTGCGACTGTATTTCTCATTGGTGGATCAAGAAGGTTGAATTTTGATGTATCCTTGTTAGGATCGAAGTTTCCAAACCCTTCAGCGATTATGTAGAAATCATATCCATGAATATGTATTGGGTGATTCTCTGGAGTCACAATACTCGTATCTTGTATCACAATCTGCACCCTTGATCCGTACTTCAACTTGTACAATTTAGTCCCACGAACAGGTTGCCAAAGCGACATGCTCACGTTACCAGTGTAATCAAATTTAACTGGCGGGTTCGCAGGAAAATCAGTCGTGAAAACTCCTGGAATATTTTGGTGATGAGCTTCAAGTAAAGAGATGGTCGACGGAAGAACAAAAGATACATTGTTCATGCTAGCAGTGAAGCGAGTGCCATTCGGCCCCTGACATCGCCTAGCTCTGAAGTTTTTAGGACAAGGATCGAGTCCAAGTCCAACTGTGAAGAACAGATTCTCGTCTATATCTGTGGGGACTTCCACCTTCTGCGGACTTCTCAGGCTGGTGGTGAACGCCGTCACAGTGTTTGTATCGTTGAATGCCGGTAACAGTGGCATAATTGGGTTGGTTGATATGCCCTTTACAGGGCATGGTGCGGACTTGTACTCGAGAATGGCGGTGGTGGTTGTGTTGCCAAAAGGTGCGTTTATCGCACTTTGATACGCACGGGCTGCGATATAATACCTAGCAGGTGGTTGGTCCCCGGAGATTAAAACGTCGGTGGTTTGGCCTGGTCCTAGCATGATGACCGATGTGATAAAGGGTTTCAAATAGGAGGCGTCAGCACCAACAACCGTGAACCTGTGGTTCGCGACTGTGAAGAAAAGTGGATGATTGAGGGCAGAGTTGATGACTCGGAGGAGCTGCGTTTCTCCAAAATCTATCGGAACAATGACCGTATCTACACAAGTACACATCAGTTAGACTCACAACCTCGTTGTCTTCAAAATCTTCGACGAAATTAAGAAAGATGTTTCTGTTGCAAGTTGCATAGCAAGTTTGCTCTGCAAACTGTAATGGTTTCTCGGACCGCTACATGGGAATATGTCTTGTTTTTTAATCACTTTTACTCTTTCCCTTGTCAATTTCTTAACCAAAAAATTATAAGAATTTTCAGAGGGACTGTTCTTCCTACCTTTGGCGGAACAGTTGTATAGATCACCAGGTTGACCGTTCATGGTATATGCGTCAGAGATATTTGGAGACCCTCCGGTTCTACTTGCCTCACGCTGCACATCTAATGGGTTACCATCCCACCATTCGCCTGTTAATGAATCAATCAAACCCATTTATTCATTCGACTAAGAATGTTAAATAAGATTGGTGCTAATTGATTAATACCGAGAAGTAGAGGCGTTTCTCTTTTAGGCTTGGGAAAGGGGTAGGAAGATCCTTCTTTTGGGCGAATAATGATAGCCCCATAAACAGTGGCTCTCAGCCATGAGCTATGAGCATGCCACCATAGTGTCCCTTCTTGTCCTTCGATGGTGAACCTGTAAGTGTAACTTCCTCCTGGTCTAATTGGGCATTGCGTCACAAATTCTGGCCCATCTGCCCATGCTGTTCTCATCTGCCTGATCCCATGCCTACACAACCAAAATACATTATCAAACACTTTACTATTTCGTACCTACAGGTGAACTATGATGGTTATTAATTACTGCTTCCACGAAAGTTCTTACGAAAGTTGCAAGCTAATACATATTCCAGTGTCAAAATCACAAAGTCCTCTACTATACCGTATTTGTGCAGATATATATGCTCACGAGTGAATGTAAAGTAGGCGAAGTGGGCTATAGATGGGTTACCAATGAATGGTTAGGTTATATCGGGCTCTATTTTGCACATTTATGACCAGACTGTCTCCATTATTGACTTCCAAGGTTGGTCCTGGGAGCATCCCATTAACCGTGATACTATTGTGAGTCTTGCACAGCCGTTTCACTTTCGTTGCTTGAATCTGTTTCCACATTTCAACTTTTTAGAATGTAAGGGTTCCTATTATTACACAAAAGAGAGAAGAAGTAGACGCAATCATGAAAGATAACAGAAAAAAGGACTTACGACAAAATCATGGTAGTGAGTTTTTGCATTGGTTAATGAAATGGTCGGAACAAGGAGAAGCCAAGTTAAGCCCAGTAAGAAAGAACAGTTCCTATTGGGAAAGACAAAGTTAATAGCATTCATTGTCACTTGAAGCTATATCCTCTGATGATTGAATGATTGACGTTAAGAACTTGATAAGAGTTGATGTAATCGACGGATGAAGTGGAAAGTGCCGGTCCTTTTATAGAAGAGTGTAAAGACGAGAGAGTTGTTTGAGGTTGGCAGATTAGGTTTTGATTCAAGAAGTGCTCAGATTCCAGCGACAAGCTTAGTTCAACCTTATGCAAGTTGTTGCACCCACTAGGTTCAGAGTGACTGATTTCTTTACGCTTGTTTCACAAGTCTTTTCTTTTTTCCTTTGTTACTTATGGTTGAATTTCAACAAATCACCACATCAACACTAACGCTTTCTGGTAAATTTTTCCTTTACATCCCTTTGCAATTGTAAATCGAAAAAGGTTGTTAATTTCATAACAAAATGGCACTGATGATTTGTATGCATACAAAAGAAGATGTAGTTTTCCGTACATATATCCAACTTGGTGATAAGTATGAGTTCAAATAATTTTATAGTGTCAAACTTATTTAATGTCCAAAACGATGTAGTTTTGGCTATTAAACATGAGTTTAGAGATTTATTCAATGACTAAAATGACGTCTTTTTGAGCATTTTACAGGATTAAACACCATAAAATTGGACAAAAAATTCTCACTGATTAAGTCTTAAGTTCCTCAATTTTGTTTCCATCACGTAGCGACTTATGTCAACTCTCATTTTCTTCATTTCAAGCCTTAGTTCTTTTCACAAACAGTTCGGCCATGCATGTACTCTAGCTAAAGCTTGGGTTAACATTCATTGCCACATATCTCATAATGAAAGACGTGAAAGATGACAGGTGAATACTGAATTCAATTTAATGTCACAATCTGTCAATAGGTCTCTATAGAAACTAGAAATTACAAGGATTGTGCCCATCCAAGACCAAATTTTCAAGAACACAAACAAATCCAGATTTTGTTGCTATTAGGTTCGTCAGACTTTATGGAATATTATAATGGCATGTTTCAATTTAGGCAAGAAGATGCATATATAAAATTTAGTTGGACATTTACACACGATATATCGGAGGAAGAGTACATAGCTAACAGTGGACCATAAATCTAATGTATCGTTTGGAAGAAAATATTGAGTGTCAAACCCTCTTTTCCATTTTGTTGGAATGCGCTGAACATATTTTAGGAGCATCAAATTCCAGAGTTCATCGGCTATAATCTCAACATGCAAGTCAATTTGAAATATTAAACTCCGCAGTGGGAATAATTAAACATAAATTTGTTTGCTTGTCTTAACTATAAACCCCATGGGTTCCCACATCTAAGATTCTGCAGATTGGCATGCTATAATATCTATATTTAAATGCACTCCAAGCAAAATGAATAAACTTCATTTTTCACGTAAATGAAAGTTAGAATGTCTGTATTGAAGAGATTTTAATTAAATTTAAAGGTAATTTTTACCGTTACAGAGTCAGAAAAATACAAAATAAACGGTGTGAAGGGCCAACAATATAGTAAGAAGGCTCCAAGTTGAGTGTCTTTGAAAAGAAGCATGTCAAGGCTTGAGTTGGGAGACGACGTTCAGGATTTCGATGCGTGAAGGAGACAGGAGAACAAGTAACAAGGTTTGGTGAAGTTTGCTATTGACTTCTTAGAACGATTAAGAAGCAGAGGCTACTAAGGAATTACTAAACAAAACTCAAAAGGTGAGTGGGAACAGATTTGTTCCTTGTCAAAGCTTTTGGGGTGTGCTTCCTTCTTTTCCCGTCCCTTTTTGTGTCGTTCTATATAGCTTTCTTGAGCTTTCATTTTCTCTGGTAGTTACGAACCGCTTCAGACTTGCACATCAACCTTAACAATGATTTATGAATCGTGTCCTACACCTTGGTCAAAGTGCAAACGGACACTTCTCTTTCTTTTCTCGGTTTTGTTAGAAATATTATCTATCTGAAGCTTACATACAGTGTGTATTTACAAGCATTGACCAGTGATTTATTGCTATTTACATTTAGACAAAATTCGTACCTGCTTTGTTTTCGAGAGTTAAATAAAGAAGATATGTAACTAGAGATTACAAGTTGTCAAGTGGGACTATCATCAATATGATAGCATTGCAAGAGAATTTTCACTTTTCTTGGTAAAAATAAAAAAATGCAGTTTGAAGTTGTAAAGGGCACTTCCTTTCACTCCCTGATGGTTTTTTAAGCTTGAACCACTAGTTGCCTAATTTCCCAAAAAAGAATGCCATAATTGAAGATATTGTTAAAATCAAGCAAATAAATTAGCATATATCAAACATTGTTAGGTGCCTTCTGATTTACGAGTCCAGTCAAATTTAATGCTTGAACTTTTCGCCGTAGGTTTCAAATTTGCCCCATTTTGAAAGAGATTAGTATGGTACCATTTCTAGCCCTCAAATCTTCTGTACCCCTTACTATGTACCTACTCTGTGTTTATTGTATCTGAACCATCCATTTATGTGGAACCCATAAAAATAGGTAGCTTAGATGTAATGGACACAGAGTAAGTATAGAATAAAGGTACAGAGGATCACGTCCCCCCTTTCCCCACACCCCCCTTCAATTCCATCGGAGCTTGCCGCTCTGAACTGAGCCAATTTTACAGTTGTGGGGGTTATGCGTCAGCTGAGCTAGAGCTCAGTGGCATGGTGTCATCTCATTTATCATATAACTACAATGTTCCCATCGGAATGACGTAGCACCCCCCAAGTACGGTATGAAACATTAGTTTGTGGAGCAAAGATCTGGAAGCCTAACTAAGCACAACGGCTTTATAGTGATTGTTTCGAAACATCATTTTCAGGCAAACATTCTAAATTTCAAGTACAAAACTAGTAGACGAAGATAAAAGAGCGATAGCGCGAAATAGTTCAAGGAGTTGCGATTTAACATCGATACTACTTGTGTGTCAAACTGCTAAAAAGATAAGGCTTTGTTTGTTATTTTTATTTTTACATTTTGCTTTTTTATTATTAAATTTAGTAAAACATTTTTAATTTTAATTTTTAGATTTAGTTTCTTTCAGTTTTTATACCTTATGAAATTCATAAAAGTAATTTTTATTTTTTGTTTCTATTTTTTATAATCTGATTTACTATCAACTAAATATATTATTTAATTATTTAGTACTAATTATTAATAATTTCATTTTTACAATTAATTTTAAAATCAAAAATAATTTTAATTTAATAATTATTAATAAATATAAATATAAATTAAATTCAAATTATCTTTATAATAAGTAAATTTCAAATAAATTTTAATTTAATAATTTAAAATAAATATTAATTTATTGAATTATTTACTTTAATAAACTATAATAATTTATTGATAAATATTATATAAGTGATTAAAATAAATTTAATTAATTAATTAATATAATTTATCTTTAAGTTTTATCTAATTTGTAATTACTATCAGTAAAAAAATACATTAAGAACCAAATATATATTTTTTATTTGAATTAAAATTAAAATTAAAAATGAAATGAAAATTAAAAATTACAACAAAAAATATAAATGAAACCAAATAACTACTAAGAAATTGTTGCATGCATTTTTATCATTAAAATTAATGACATTTTCCTTAATTTATGGATTAATTATTGGGTCTTATACATATTTTTTCTACCAAATTGTTTAGTTTATCTTAATCTGCATTTTTAATGGGTCTTGTTTAATTTGTAGAAAATACACTTGTTTTTAATTGAAAAATACCACAACAACAATTAATTTGAGGGAAGGCAAATCAAGCGTAAGGTTATATGCGGCGTTGAGATAATTAATGCTACCTATTGTAGAAGAAAAAGAAGACCACGCATGCAAGAGGAGGACAGCTCCAAAACAAATGAAGACAATTGAAGCATGCAGTGGAGACGTTGGCAGCTGGAACATGGCGTAAAGAGAGACGTGGATCAATTAAGGCAGCAAAATAATAACAAGACTTAATCAGCATCAAGACAACGGCGAGTAAGAGGCAATCAACTCAGCATTTTAATTGTCCAATCGAAGACAGCTAAAGCACGCATGAAGACAAAGAAAAATCATGCATAAGCCAAAAGAGTGGATCACGCATGCAGTGAAGATTGTTGGTAGCTGGAGGCTTGGAGCTGGAAAAAAAACAAAACTTCAAAAAGCAAGGAGCATTCACGCATAAATCAAAGGAGGAGGGCTCCACCAACATGACAACTTGGGAAGCTAAGAAGTGGCGTGCGTGGACTTTGGAGAAGGTAGAAGAAAAACAACACAGCAATACAAATGAGAAAATGACAGCTAGCATGAAGGGTGGCTTTGGCATAGTTTGCGTTTTTTGTTGAATATAGAAGGCAATTGGAAGTAAGGGGTGAAGCAAAGTTTGACATTTAATACATAAAAACAAGAAGCAGCTGCAGTGGAGGAAGATCTAGCGTGAACCAAGGAATGCAAAAAGATTCTCCATGAAGCAAGCGGCGGCAGCAACGTGGACATTGAATAGTGAGAAAACAAAGGAATATAGCTGGGGCATGCGTTAAGTTGTGGGCTGTGTGGAAAGAAGGAAAAAAACAAAGAACAAAAGGAAAAGGTGGTGGTATGGGAGACTACGTTAGCTGTTGGTACAAGACAAAAATAAGAATTAATACATTAACTGACAAAGAAGAAGGAAGCGGCTGCGTGGAGAGGAGAAGAACGTTACACCACAAAGCCAAAGACTTCTACGTTGGAGACCACCCATTAAATATACATAAGCTGAAAATCAACGTTACAAGCTAGTGGCTTGATGAAGACGTGACAGCCATCATTCACTTTACACCAAAAATAGAAAAGACACGTTGAAGCTTGGGTTGGTGGGAGACTTTGAAGGAGCTTGTGGAGATCGAGAAAGATGTTAGCTGGTGGTTTTAAATAAAACGAAAAAGAAACGTGAGAGAGGGATCTCTACTCCATCAACCACCGAACACTCACAGCCCTCACATACACTGAAAAACTCATATACGGGGCCTGAAGAACATAGACGTTAGCTGGAGCAACTCAACTCACGCACAGCCCTCCAGCCAAATGCAAAGACTCTCCACACACATAGGAGGAAGACACGTATCATTAAGAATTTATATTTATTCACTAAACCATCTGCATAGGTCCCATTCGTGAAGGTATAACTTTTTATATATAGGTCCAATATTTTTCAAACTTTCCAGACCTCTAGTTAACACATAAATTCACATTTTTGCTTTTATGACCATGTTCTAATTCGGTCATTAAGGAATCCAAATCTCCCATTAACAATCAGCCTTAATATTTAGTCATGAGTTGGACCCTTCCCGACTCAAAACTTTATAACTTATTCATTTCTCATCCAAATAAGGTGATTCAAGACTTCATTTTCAATAGACTCATATGGCTATCACATATCCAAAGACGGCTAAAAAATGATGTAAATTGGATTTATTATAATTTTTATAAGGCTGTCTTGTTTCTGTTCTCTTCTGTGTCACTAAGGTTAGTAACACCCTTTACTTATTCGGCCATATCTCACAAAATACTCATAAAATTAAGATTTACTTTATACAGAACTCGGAGGACACATTTTTGAGCATTTTGTAGGAACTCATCATCCAATTCTAACTCTAAAGTCTTCAAACAATTAACTTTCATTTCTCATTTCAATTCCGCTGGTATTCTGAACCAGTCTCAATTCGAGGCCTCTTTCAATTGTTTAGCTCACCCTAAAATCGTGAAAAAATTCAGGAAGACAGTAGACATCTGTATCTACAACTTTTATGTTTTGAGTTTCTCCAAATTCACACGTTAAATAGCTCAACAAAAATGTACAAAGAGGACCTACAAATTTGTCTCCATTGACAGCTTGAACTTCAAAACCCTAGGTTTTGATTTAGCCCCTCAAATCACCATAAAAATGAAATTTCTCCATGTTAATGTGTCATTAGACATCAAAGAACAAGAACCCATCATCAAAATCATCAAACCCATACATTCCATCTAGTGGGTTTCACTAGAAGAGAGAAAAACTAAGCTTAAATCGATGGAACTAAGTGTTGGGATTGAGGCTTACCTTTTTGTACTAACCGAATGGCTTGATTCTCCTTCTCATCCTTGTTACAAGGGTTGAAAAGCTTGAGAGGGAGCTCCCATGGTCTTTTCGTGGGTTAGAGAGAAGGAAGAAGACGATGTTTTTTCTTCTTTCTAACTAACTTCTTATATAAGCCTCATTGTCTATTATTTACAAAAATACCACTCTTGTACTGGTTCTTAAACATCCGCTCATACAATTTCTTGTGACCACCAAAAAAGTGTCATACATCATTAATTTGATGTCACCAAAAATTATTATTCACTGTTCTGTGGTTTTAATGACATCAGTCTCAAATACCGATTTTATTTCGGTGTACTGGATAACTAGATACCAGGTGTTACATTTCATGCTCAATAAAATCTTCAAGACATGTTTAGGCTAATTTTCTTTTCTTTTATATAGAACTTCAATTTCAATATGAAACCCATTTTAAAATTCTAAAATCTTTAAATTCTTCTAGCCCATTCAAATTCTCATTTAACTAATTATTTTAGGGTTTTATACTTTTATTTTATTTTTCTCATTCATCAATCCTAATTCATAAAATTAAAAATTCGTCAATCATGTTCTTAATTTATCTTTTAAATAAACTCCTTTGATCTTTCTTATTTCATTATACTCTTTTATTACCATGGTTCAAACTTTTAAAGTCCTTTTTAGTCAACATTAAATTTTTCATTTGAAATCAAAGGTTCAATCAAATTGCCTTATACTTGCACCATATTGATATTAACTTTCATCTCACTTGATTTTTAATTTTTCTAAAAAAACTACAAAATTAACATAAGCCTAGGTAATTTTTTTAGACAGATAAAGTGGGGTCCTAACACCTTTCTCATCTTATAATTGACCTTCAAATTTTATTTCTCAGTTTTATACTTTATAGTTCCTTTCCTTTAAGATTTTCTCTATCTTTTCTTAATAAGTTAAGGTGATAACTCCATAAAATATAAATCTATCCATCATGAATCATCCTTTTTATTTAGGGCATTCTTCAAACATCATTATGTACAAATAAGAGGAAGCATTAAGATCTTCAAGAATTATATGGTCTTAGATTTCTACATAGGGGCATAGACAATTGTTATTTATGGAGTATTTAAACAATGAGTATGAGTTCTTCATAGAACTTATGAGAAACATTAAACACAAATGGAATAAATTTTATTCTAGAGATATTAGACAATTCAAACTAATGATAGACATTATTTTCTTTAATGAGATTTTGAATACTGAAGAATTTCAAAGCTGGATTGTGAAAGTTGATAAAATTTTCTAATATATGGAGATTTTGAAAAGGAAAAAAGTGAGGATTATTATGTGTAGATTGAACGGTGTAACTTCTTTATAGTTGAAAAGATTGCATTCCTAAACAAACCATAAGGGAAGCGATATAGTTAGGACCTGGTATTAAGTGAGTCAATTGCTATAAATAGATTTTCTCCCTCTTAGTTATAAATAGATTTTTCTTTCATAGTAATAGAGTGTCATTAGGGTCAGAAATTTGTGTACTAATATACGATAACATATATATAAAGTTTAAGGCATGAATAAATGGAAATTAAAAGGCAATATGATGCTAGATATATAGAGGGTTTGTAATTGACTATGAAACACAAGATAAAGATGCATGTATTGAGGAAATTATTTGAGGAAGAAAATATTACTTTAAAGGTCAAACTAATGTTATTAAAGAAGAGTAGGAACGAGTGTCACCATAAAAACTACAAAAAAGATATTTATATGAAAATAAAATCAAGATACTCTTGTATGTAATGATCCATATAAGGGAAAGAAGGAAGATAGAAAATAAATGGTAACATAAATAAAAGAGAGGCTAAAGGTAATGAATCCTTATGCCAAACTGATCCCAACGAATTATTTAAGTGTAAGTAATCTGACATAAATCCATTTATTACCTAATTAAAAGGGTCATCCATGTAGTATAATAAAAATAAAAGAATAAAGAGATTTATTACTGTCTAGATGAAGAAAATATAATAGTGAATAAGAGAATGATGGTGGTGATAGAGAAAATTATATAGTGAGGTAAATGATATGGTTGCCAAAGCAAGAGAGACAACATTGAAGACACCTATTATTTTATACTAGGTGTGCTATCATTAATCAATTACTTGATTTGATTATCGATATTAGTAGTTATAAGGATATTAGTAAAAAGGAATGATGTTATGAATTTAGGTGCAAAAACTAGAAAGGATTATAATCCATATTCCATTAGGAATGATGTTGTGCATTTAGGTGCAAAAACTAAAAAAGATTATGATCCCTATTCCATTAGTTAGATTGAGCAACAAAGAAAATCTAACATAAAGGTGCAAGATAACCTTTTATATTGGCAAGTATAAGAATGAAATATACATTGATGTTGTAGAAATGTAAGCCTATCGCATGTTATTTAGCATACATTGGCATTTTGATATTATAATGTAGTATAATATATAAGAAAATACCTATAAGTTAAAGAAAGTTGGCATAAATTTTACTCTATTTCCATTAAAAAGAGGTTCCAAAACTAAAACTTCTAAAGTGGAGGGGTAAACTTTCATTACAATTACACATTTTGGACATAAGATAAAGGATGCACCTAATCAACAATGTTTGACATGTCTTTACTCATTTTTGTTAGAGAGTAGAGTTATCAAAGACTAAACTATAACAAATGATTTTTTTTTTAATTTTAGAGAATCAATAGAAAATTCTAACAATAATAGACTACCTATGTATGTTTTTATTCTTATAAAGGCCGGAGAAAACAGATGTATTCAAGATATTCGTTAACGTACATGCTTTAAATATGATGCAAGTTCTAGTAATAAAGGAGAAAAAAGAGGCACCTAGAGTACTTAGATAATTTTTTAAAGTGATACTAGAAGAATTACATGATAGCTTACCACCCATGAAAGTAACACCACATTGACTTGATTCTTAGAGATAGTTGGCCGAATATGCCTTATTATATGATGATTCCCAAGGAAAGTGTCACCCATAAAGAGAAGGTGCAT
Organism: Erythroxylum mucronatum; assembly: GCA_027563825.1. Taxonomy (NCBI): domain Eukaryota; kingdom Viridiplantae; phylum Streptophyta; class Magnoliopsida; order Malpighiales; family Erythroxylaceae; genus Erythroxylum; species Erythroxylum mucronatum. The sequence goes on from JAOSBP010000204.1 coordinate 16,935,615, forward strand.
AATCTATTGCATAAAGGGTATATCCAAAAACCATGATTCCATATGCAATTCTATACTTAGTAACTATAAAGAATGATGGAAGTTAGAGGATGAGTATAGAAAGTAATGCTATTAATAAGATTACTATTAGTTATAAGTTTCCAATTTCTAAACTAGATGATATGCTTGATAGACTACATGGTGTTAAACTATTTTATAAGATTGATCTTTAAAGTGGATTCCACCTTATTCGGATTAAGCTTATAAATAAATGGAAAACATCTTTTAATATAAAAAAGAAAGGTTCTACAAATTGATTATGATGTTGTCTACATTAACTAATGCGCCTAGTAATTTTATGCAACTTATGAATTATATATTAAAAGCCTTTATTAGATAGTTTGGTTTTGTTTACTATGATGATATCGTAATCCATGGTTAAACTGAATATGAGCATATTTATCATTTAATGTGAGGTACTAATAGTCCTATGGGAAAACAAGCTACATGTGAATTTAAAGAAATACAGTTTTATAACTAATAAGATATTATTCTTGGGCTATATGTTTAAGTACATGGCATTTATATGGATGAAAAGAAGGTTCAAATGATTAATAAGTGTTGTACCTAAAAATAATATCTAAATTAAAGATTTTCAGGAGTTGAAAATGTTCTATAGGCATTCTATCATAAATTTCTATATCATTTCAATGTCTATTATAAAGTGTATGAAGAAGGGAAGTTTCAACAAAGGGAAGCTTAATCTTGCTTTTCCTATTAAATGAGAGATTTTATACTACAATATGTTAGCACTGTCAAATTTTGATGAATTATTAAAGGTTAAATGTGATGTTGTTGGTGTATGGGAAAATTTATTCCATCTTAAAAGAAGAGACTAGTAGCTTTTGATAATGATAAGAGTAGTTAGGCTAAACTGGACTATGTATGATAAAAATTTCTATTCTATTATTTGTGCCTTAAATAATTGGAAGCATTATTTATTAAGATGTTTTCTCATGTCCAAATTATAAAGCTCTAAAGTAATTGAATGGTCATAAGCATATTAGTAACGACATACATTATAGATGGTCTAGATTTCTACAAAGTTTCCTTTTAAGTTGAGGCATAAGTCTAGGCGATAAAATAAGGTGATAGTTGCATTGAGAATATGGGTTAATTTATAGGTGACCGTGATATAAGAGGTTTAGGGGTTTCACTCCCTAAGGAAATAATATGAGATATATGAGAATTTGTATGATGCACAGGAGAAGTGTCTCTTCAACCAACCTATGAAGATTTTTACATTCATAAGGATTTTCTCATATAAGGCAACAAACTTTTTATTCCAAAATCCTTTTTGAGAGAGAAGAATAGATATTTGCATAAAGGAGGTTTAACTGATCATTTAAGGAGTGATAGGACATTTTTGGTTGCTAGTTAGAGATATTATTAGCCATATAGGAGATTTATATAAAAATTTTGCATATGCCAAACTATAAAAGGGCAATCCCAAATATAGGTTATATAAGCCTTTACTTGCCCCATTAAATATTTAGGATGATTTATCTATGGAGTTGGTGTACTTGAACTATACTAAACATAAAGAGGCATATATTAAGTTTTTGTTATTGTCAATAGGTTTTCAAAGATAACGTACTTTGCTACTTGTAAAAAGACTTCAAATGCAAATAAGATTATCAAACTTTTATTTAAGGTAGTCATTCATTTGCATGGATAAAAATATTATATCAAATCAGGACAATAAGTTTTTTTCGTCATTTTTATAGGATGTTGTGAAAGATATTTGATTTGACACTAAAATATCATAGCACATCTCATTTACAAACTGATGATCAAAACGAAGTAACGAATACAACATTTAACAATATGATTAGAAGTGTTGAAGGAGAAAGACCGAAGCAATGAGATGTTGCACTAGAGTATGTTGAATTTGCTTATAGAAGAATTATTCCTAGGGTTAGAAAAAAATATCCATTTTAGAACATCACCACAATATGCCCTTAATTTGATTTGCCTACTTAAAGGTTTTAGAATCAGTATAGTAGCAATATGACTCATTAATGATTGGAATGTTCAAGATGTGATGAAGTAGAAATTAGACACAATAAACCAATATCGAAGAAAATAGGTTTTTGAAGTTAAAGATCAGGTGATGATGTTTCTTTAATAAGATAGATTTCTAGTGGAGACTTACAAGTTGCAACTTAAAAAATAAAGACCATATTATGTCTTGAAAAAGAATAGTGATAATTCTTATTAATAATGGCTAATTAGATTACACAATTTTGAGAGCATTTTTCTTTTGTTTAGAAGATTTGTAGTTCATTTCATACTCAATGTGGCTTATGTTTATTTATAGCCCACCCTGTTTATCTCCCTAACTATTAAGGAACAAATTTTGGCAAATAAACACCAAGTTGAAAAATATTATTGGTATGATTTTGGGAAAATACAGGTCAAATTTAGACCTGTATTATACCTATGTAAGCTACTGGTTCATTTTGTTTCTTCAAGAATTTTCCATATGAACAAATATAAACCTATGCTTATACATCCATAATTGTATTTTTTTTTAAGATAAACCCTTAGATATATGAATTTTACTAAGCCAATATAAGTGCAACATGAACTTCTATTGGTCCTATGTTAACGGCAATTTTCTAAAAATTATAGGGTTTATATAATAAAAATATAAAGAGGGATATGGAATCAAAAAGTAAATAGAAGGAACTGAGCTAGAGCATGTTAGGACCAAAAAAAAAAGGAGCAGCTTGGAAGATAAATAAGGGGATTCCATCTAGATTCAACCAAAAAACCTTAAGATTTCAATAATCCATAAGAATGACTTATTCTATCTTGTTTTCTTTCTTGATTATTGATAGATTTCTTATTCTTAATATCAACTAAATTGGATAGATCTAGAAAGGTTGAACCCTAGAACTATATGCTTGGATGAATTATTTAATTTAATGAAAATCTAAAATTTTCATGTGAATATATCTTATATTGAATTGAAATATAATAGCATTTTGATTCAATTTTAGATTTTATATGTAAGGATTGAGAAATCATAAGTGTTAATATATTATGGCCTAAATATTAATAGTTAAATGGAATCCCAGAGTTATGAAATCATAAATCTTATAAGTTAGAGTCAACTATGTTAAGGGAATTCCCATAACAAGTTAATGCGTCCCTAGGTTTGACTAGGGTAAAATTCAATTAATTAACTTAAGGATAAGGGTTGTATTGCTAGAGAAATAATATGGCTATAACTTTAAAATTTCTACCGATCCAAAAAATAAAGTTAATCAATTAATCAAGATAAATTCAAGTACAAAAAGGTTATAGGGAGATTCTTTGTCTCGATCTTGATTGTTAACCTAGTAGTTCATTTTTGTCTATTATTTTGGTTTATTATCTTAGATTAGTAAGTTTATTTTCATTAATCGTTCTTTTAAATCAATTATTTGTTTTGTTAGATTAGATAATAAAAAGACAATTAGTACTAGAATTTATAGTCCTTGTTGAATCAACACTCGTATTTACTAAACTATACTATAAGAACAATAAATGTACTTACCTAGTTGATCTTTAGTATTATTTTGATTCAAACACATAACACAATACTTATGTTGTAGATTTACCATATAATATAGGAATATCAAAGACATTTAATATGGTAGATATTCACCCATTTCATTTATTGGAGAATCTTTTGTATGTGGATGTCTTGAGATAACTCAAGGTCAAGTATTTCTCAAAGGTCAAGTTTTGCATAACTTTCTAATTGAAGCTTGGACCACAAGGTGATGGTCACAATTTATCTGGGCATTTGAAACTGTCAACCTTAGTGTTATGTCTGTCATTATTAATGTCTGACAAAAAATTATGGTCCAATTCATATGATTATAAATGTTTTTCAATTTTAAGAATAATGTGACCATTCTTTAAATAACAAGGCAATTACTGACAAGGAAATAAACATAAAGCAAAAGGGCTTCTTTTAGAGAAAAAAGATGGCAACACAAAAAAAGATTTTAGAGTTTGACTTTTTAATTTTTAATTTTTAATATGATGTTATAATAAAAGGACATGTGTCAATCATATGTTGAGTGAGTTTGTTGACATAACTTGCCATATCAACACATTAATTATGCCTATTTGTTTTTATTTTTATTTTTATTTTTCTGTTTTTATTTTCAAATTCAGTAAAAAAGAATTTGCTTGTTTGAATTTTTTAGTTTTGATTTTTCCAGTTTTCAAAAATTATGAAAACTATAAAAAGTAATTTTTGTTTTCTTTTTTTGTTTTTTCCCATAATCTGATTTACCATCAATTTAATATATATTATTTAATTATTTAATGTATTAATTATTAATAAAACTAAGCAAATTTTAGTTTAATATTATACATTTAATTATCAATAATTTTAATTTTATTTAATATTTGTAATTAAATTAAATAAATTTAATTTAACAAATATTAATGAATATAATTAAATTTAAAATATTTTCAATATATATAAGTTGCAAATAAAATTTGATTAATAATTAAAATATGTTAAAAATAAATATTACTTTAAAAATAAAATTTTAAATTTAAATTATTTATTTTAATCAAATAAAATAATTTTATTAATAAATATTATATAAGAGATTAAAAATTAATTAAATTAAAAATAATTTATTTTAAATTTTATCTAATATGTAATTATTATCAGTGATAAAAATATAATTATATTGATATTAACAATTAAACAAATTTTTGTTTCTGTTTGAAAGAAAAACAAAAACAGAAATTAGAAAAGAAAAACTAAAAACTAAAAACTAAAAACTACAACAAAAAAAGTACAAATGAAACCAAACAGCCCCTTAAGAAGTAATGACATGCTATTTTTGAAATGAATTGATATTTGAAACATTTTATTATCACTCTTTAAAATTCTAATTAATATTATAAATTTAAGTAAAATTTAAAAAATTTATATAATGTACTATATTAAATATGATGTACAATGATAAATTAAAGTCTATATTTCTCTCTGTTGTCCCACATGTAAATGAAACTCTCGTGGAAGGAGTTGAGATGAACACTAGGCATTTTCCTTGGCAAATTTCGTTGAATCTCAATCCAATTATCCTAATCAACACAATAAGCATTTCGGCAAGCAAATCTACAGAGAAGCCACGAAGAGACAGAACCCACTAATATTGGGCTTAATGAAGTTGGAGAGACCGTGTCAATGAACTTGGAATCTTTTCATGGCTACAGTAGTAAACTGAATTGGTGTTTATATGATAGGGTTTATGGAACGGAGGTATATTCCTCAATATCTTCGAAAGTGGCATTCATCAAAGAGCGATGTCAAGCGCATATAGATCATTAGCCAAACAATGTGGGTTGAGGTGGGTTTTTTTTTTTTTTTTTTGGGAGAGAAAATGTGGGCTATGAAGGGGTGGATTGGGTTAACCTATTGCCCCAACCAATATAGGATCTTATACAGTGAGACCAGGAGGCTGGAATTTATACAAATTCATCTTACTATTGCCTAGACTTTTCTTGATGCCTAATTTCCTTGGGTAACCATCTGTAGTTTGAGATGCAAACTACAAGTTGTGTGTGTAAATTATGAATCTTACTTTCCCAATCTCTACTGTAAAATCAAGCTTTGTATCACAAAAGTTAACAATGAAGATTAAAGACGACAGCACATCCACTGCATACATGTGAAATAATGTATTCTTCCATCTATAATGATCAACCTGACAAAAAAATTACCATGTACATAACATTGCATCTTCTAAGAGCAAGTAACCGAATAAGAAAAACAGAGAAAACAACATGCAGCTTTTTTTCCAACCTCTTGAGTAATAGTGTCGAGATTCAGGAGATAGGCTGGAATGCTCACTTACTGAGTGGCAAGACGGCGATAAGGGGGTCTCCATACCCAACAGCCTCTGCAAGAGCCCATATTCAACGTCAATCAATCATATGACTGGGAAATTAGTCAGATAAATAACCATAAGACCATGGTTTCAAAAGATAAACGAGGATGTTATCCCATAATAATGCCAGCTCATTTACCTACAGTTGGCAATTAGCCAACATGGTCAAGCCTATGTTGACCAGACTTGGGTTTCAGTGACAGATCCAACCCCCGCCACCAAAATGACATCATTTTGGTCTATAAATTTAAAAATCTAAAGACCAAAATGATGTCGTTTTGTGAAGACCCAAGCCTCGGGCCAGGCTCATGCTGCCTTTAGCACTTGCCAAGCCTACGCTTATCTTTCAAAACCATTCTTTGTCCAGACACCTTTTCTTCAAAAGAGAGATTCTAGGCATACTAACATCTTTACTAACATTTTATTGATAACAAACTTGAATCAGTTTCTTGACAGGATGTCATTAGGCCACAATATAGAATGAACAAGCAGCTAGTCCTGCCCACACGACAGAGTGAGGAAGAATGCCTGCTTGGTGATTGCCTTTCATTTTTAGTACATAAAATTACGAAATTGTTAGGCAAGCAGATGAGATGGCCCTAGAAACCAGCATCCTCTTCACTTGGACATTTATTGATTACGGACAAATTCGCACCTCTATGCTAAAATTTTATTCTGTCTAGCTAACGCAGTTACTCAAAAGATATGAAACACAAGTTAACATTATACCTCCATCTTCAAAAAGGAGCTTTAAGACCTCACCGGCCACATCTGACTGCCCAATCATCAAAGAATAACCATAAGACATCTGTACAAAAAGATACAGAGAGATTAAATAAAACTGAAACCAAATTATTACCTTAACAGGAAGCTCAGTACCAAATTGATCCAAATATCCTATCACTTGTCCTTCTTTGATTACATCACCCTGAAAATTGAATTGACAAATTATTAAAAACTAAGAACTGGATGGTATCACATTCATGAAAATATGGATATTAAAAGTGAACCAAGCTGCAGAGAACCATTACCAGGGAATGAATTAGAGGTAAATAGATGAGAGGCATATGAAAATAAAAATGTCAAAAATTTTGTTTAAAATCAGAACTTATATTTGGCTAAAAGATCCAAATATTCAATGTCATGGAACTTCGTATGAAAAAAGAGAAAGGAAAACACATGCTGTGTTTACCTCTTTACAGATAGGTGATTGCTTCTTTCCCTTCACTGTTCTGTTCCTCCGAAATGATCCCACCTGGCAAGAGAAGGGAAAGAATGCATCATTATTCTACAGCACCTTTAGTTAAGAAATAAAGATGTCAGGCCGTTTCTCTCTCTTTAGTTACATAGAAAATGTTACGGTCCCGAGTCTGGGATCGAGTCACCGGACGATTAACCGGAGATTCTTCTCCCAACAAAGGGTTTTTACCCTTGTTCTTCCTCCTGGATGTACCTATAATTGGTAAT
>JAOSBP010000204.1:16990895-17004622 GCA_027563825.1 Erythroxylum mucronatum
ATTTATTATATTCCGGTTTGATAGCGGTTCACTACCGGTTGAACCTCTAAACCTTAAACCTTTCCTTTGACCGGTTCAATGTCCGGTCCGATTTTTAAAACATTGAATATAACTACTGCTCCAAGGTTCTAGGTAGAGCATTACCAAGGACAACCAGAATTATATAGCTATACGTCCCTACCCATTAAGTGGCTTGGGCTATATTCCCCAGCAGAGTTGAGGCTTAAAGATAACGGCATTAGTCCATTCCCTATTTCCTTATAGCTGTAGCGCTAACTTTTGAGTGACAATTATTATTATTATTATTTTTGAGGGAAATAAAGAGAACATTACATAATGAGTCTAGGAAAACAAGATCTCGATATATCCTCTGAGAGGAAAAAGTGGCACTCAATGGGTGTAGTGTCAAAATATATGACCCCAACATCTACATTGTCTGTGTAGTGAGCCAACCAGTCAGCATATTTGTTGCTCTCTCGATAAATATGTCGATGAACAACAGTCCAATTTTGGTGGAACAGTTCGTCGATGCCCAGGACGATAGAATTACGGGCCTGAGCTCGATTGACCGTGGAGGAAAGGATTTTGATCACTGCCGCCGAATCCACTTCAAGTTCCACCCAGCGGTATCCCTTAGTCCATGCAAGTGTAAGGCCAGTGTACACTCCAAAAAGTTCTACATTTAGCGAGGAGCACCAGCCTATGTTTTGAGCAAAGCAACCTAGCCAGTTGCCGTCGGTGTCTCGAATAAGGCCCCTTGCAGTGGCTGAAGACGTGGATCCTTTGCTTGCGCCATCAGTATTGAGTTTCACCCATCCAGGAGGCAGTTTGCTCCAACCAATCATGTGCTCGTGGCGGGGGCAAGGGCCGGTACCTGCTCGACAGTGCCACTCAGCGGCCTGGAGGATAGTCCTGCATAAGACAAAATGAGAGAATGAGGTGAGGAAGGCCAAGTAAAATGCCCATCAAAGAGTGACTTGTTACGCCATGTCCATAAAAACCAATAAGTAGTTCCAAAAAGGATCGGCTAGTCGTGCCTGATGACTTAGAGGTGGGTGCGGAGATTTTGAGTGAACCACTTCTGGTGCGACATCGTAAAGAAAGCGCGAGGGACGAGGGAAGGAGGAAAATGGCTCCACACCCGGTGGGATTTCTTGCAATCGCGCATCACATGAAGAGAGGTTTCATTGAGGTGGCAGTGGTAGCAAGTGCCATCGGTAGTGAAATGCTTCCTAACGCGTTATTGGTTGGTAAGTAATCGATCGTGGGCCAGAAGCCATAAGAATGACCGTATGCGTTGTGGCCCCGACCATTGCCATATTTCTTTCCAAACCCCTTGTGTCGGATCGCCTGCCGCATCTCTGAGCATGGCATAAATGGAAGCCATCGTAAAGTTGCTAGTGTTGAGAGTCCCCAGATGAGCTTATCCTGGCCGAGATAAGGTTTCGGGGGAAACGTTCCCAGGAGTGTTCGGAAAATCAATGGGGGGAGATACACTTGAAACGCATCCTCTTGCCAATTACCATCAGCGTCCATAAAAATGTTGGACACTGAGTTGAAGAGTGGAGGGAGGTACAGGGGAAGTAACATAGGAGAGCAGAGGTCCGTATCCTGGTAGCCAAGGGTCAATCCAAAAGCGAGTGCGCGTACCATCTCTGATCTGCCATGTCATATCCTAGAGCACGAGGGGTCATATCGTTTTTAAATTCTTCTAAACCATCGATCCACCTTTAGCCTCCAAGTGGGAGGGGATATCTGTAGCATCAAAGCCATATTTAGCGAAGAGAATCCGAACCCATAAGGCATGAGGTTTGGTAATCAAAGCCCAACCTAATTTCGTCAATAAGGCATCATTGGTTTCGTGAATCTTCTGTATGCCAAGACCCCCTGTTTCCTTCGATTTGCAGACCTCCTCCTACTGGACTAAATGGGCCCGCTTGTTTCCATTCGAAGCTCCCCAAATAAATTGTCTCATTATTTTCTCCAGGTCATCATAAAGGTTGCGTGGTAATCAGACAGTATGCATTGTGTACTGTGAAAGAGCTGCGATCACAGACTGTGTCAAAGTCGTGCGACCTGCAAAAGCCAGAAGATGGGCTGTCTAGCCGGAGAGTCGGTGTTGGACCTTGTCCAAAATATATTGATAGGTTCTCTTGCTGGCTCGTTCATGCAGTAGAGGAACGCCCAGATAGCGACCTAGGTCATTAGTCGGTTTGAAATTCAGGCCTTAGCTTAACTGTTTAGCCAGCGAAGGCGGAGTGTTTTTGGAAAAGTAACATCGGGACTTGTCATTATTGATTCATTGGCCCAAGGCAGTACAGAAAGAATCAATGGTGTCCCGGATAACATAAGCTTGATCTATGAAGGCTTCGGAAAAGAGGAGGAGATCATCATCAAAAAATAAGTGGGTGATAGAGGGACTAGTTCTGCTCAACTTGATAGGTTTCCACCATCCCTGGGTCACGGCTTGTGTGATGGAGTGTCCCAAACATTCTATATAGAGGACAAAGATGTACGACGAGATGGGGTCTCCCTAGCGAATGCCTCGAGAAGGGATGAAGGTGTCCCTAAGTTCTCCATTCCAGTTAACCTGAATGAAGACCATGGAGATGCATTTCATGATGAGAGTAATCAGTGATGCTGGAAGCCCAACATCGATAAGGGTATCTTGAATGAATGCCCAAAATAGTCTATCATAAGCCTTTTCTAGATCTACTTTAAGAGCCATTATCCCTTTTTTTTCCTGGTTTTCCTCCTCATGGTATGTAGGACTTCCTAGGTGATGATGATATTATCCGTAATCAGGTGCCTTCGGATGAAACTGCATTGATTTGGGGCTACCAAACCATCAAGAGAAGGCTTAAATTTGTTAGCAATGATCTTGGTGAGGGCTTTATAGAGCACGAAGCATAACACAATATGCCTAAACTGCGTGATTTAGGTGGGAGAAGGAATCTTTGGAATAAGGACCATGATAGTGTGATTAAGAGCTGTGTCCTAGATGTCATTCCGAAAGAGTCGCTGGAGGAAGAGGGTTAGGGACGGGCAGAGAGTATCCCATTGAGTTTAGTAGAAGAGAGTCATAAAACCATCGAATCCTGGCACCTTATGAGGATTCATGTTAAAGAGAACGGTCCTGATTTTCTCGACATTAAGGGGTCGGTCTATGTCCACGGTAGCAGTCTGCGGGAGGGGAGGAAACTGGCCATGAAGTTGCTTGATGGGGTTTTGTTATGGGTCCGCTAGATATAACTACTCAAGGTAATTGTGCGCTAAACCCATGATTCTCATTGTATCGATAATCATATTCTCATTATCATCGGTTAAGGAGAGAATTTGAGATTATCAGTATCGTGTTTTGATGAGGGCATGGTGATATTTGGTGTTTCGATCTTCCTGGCTGAGCCATTGACTTCCAGATTTTTGATGCCAGTAAAGCTCTTCTTGCTAAAGGGTTTGCTCCAATTCTGTCCGGAGGTACTCCTCAAGATCCCGGTGGGATGTTGAGTCGGTGGCCTCAAGTTGTTTCTGTATACCTTCGAGTCGAGCCATAAGTCTCCTCTTCCGGTGGAAAATATTGCCAAACGTAGTAGTATTTCAAATTTGAAGCTTGTACGAAAATTTTTTGATTATGCCACTCATGTCAGAATTGCTTGGTTCCCAATGGTCCACTACAAATTGAGCAAAGTCATTGTGCATTAACCAGGAAAATTGAAAACGGAACAACCGAGTAGATGGAGGGGAGTAAGTGCGAGGAGTAAGGGTGAGGAGGATAGGTCGATGATCAGAATTCAGGAATAGAAGGTGGATCACAGCTGTATCAGGGGCCGCTGAGAGCCAGGCGGTGGAGCATAAGGCCTGATCTAGACGAAACATTGTGTGTCCTCTCCTCCAAGTAAAGTAAGGCCCGAAAAAGCCAAGGTCGTGAAGCTTACATTGATGCACACAGTCTCTAAAGTGGGGATTGATGATAGAGTGGAGTCGAATGCCTCCACGTTTATCTATGGCCTCTGGTTTTGCATTGAAGTCGTCGCCCAGAAGCCAGGGTTTTAAAGTGACCTGAGCAATTTGACACAAATAAGGCCACATAAATTTTTAGAGTGAGGGCGTGGGGCTAGCTTAGATGGCGGTGAAATCAAAAGCCAATTGGTCCCATTCAATACTGGTATGGACAAATTATTGGTGTGAAATCAAAATTCTAACCCGAATGTTAGAATTGCACAGAAGCCAGATACCTCCTGAAAATCCTGTAGCTTCCACCCGAAAAGAGTGGTTAAAGACTAGGCACTGAATGACCTTTTGTGCACGATTCCCACTAATATGTGGTTCTAATAAAACGAGCAGACGCGGTCTATGAATGCGCACATAGTTTTTTATGATAGGCTTGAAGGTCCGACCTCTAGTCCCTTGACAGTTCCATATGAAAAATGACATAATCTGGACGAAGAGAGGGGAGCTATGTGGAGAGAGGGTTGACTCCCGAGTCATACGGCTCGCGATCGTTAGTGGTCACTAGGCTCTGGGGGGTCTCCGCCATCAGAGTGTCAACAACATTAGTGCAACATTGCCGATCAAGGATGCAGGGCCCAGATTTGATGGTCGCGGTTGGTGTAATGTACACGAGGGTGGGATCGAGGACTACGCTGTAGAAGGACTGACTTCAGTGGCATCGGCGTCCATGTCCTTACAGTCTATAGTCTCGTGAGTGGATAGATTCATGGACGGGTTGTGGACGATCACCTCGGTATCGGAGGGGATCGAGAGGGCCACGTGGTTGTGGATAGGGCTTAGGGGGTCTGGAGGATTGGGTTAAGATGGGAGCAGGGGTGCCTGTGGGCCCGAAGTGGCCTAGTTCTGGCTGGGACGCTGAGGTGGGGGGCAGTGAGCTGAGGAGAAACAGGCTGGCCCATGGTCTAGTTAGGAGTTTGGGAGGAGGAATCTGTGAGCTGAGGAGGGAGGGCCTGGCCCAGGTTCATTTGATGTTGGCGTTGAAGCAGTGTTGGGTAAGCCTTGGAAGAAAATGCACCAGTTTGGCCAAGTTTTAGCATGCGTGGCGCTCGAGTCTCCCTCATTGGCGTCTGATTTAGGGATTTTGCTTTGAAAGGATGGGGTTGCTGTGCAGTGACCGTTGGGGGAGAGGGATGTGCGTCAGACAGTGGCAGGGGCATCGTACTATTGTCTAACATCTCGAGCTCGGATAGAGCGACGTAGTGCGATCCCTGCCCGATCAGGGCTTGTCTGGTGTCCTTCGGGGTGGAGGGCGGCCGACGAGGTCGGCGTTGGACTTGCATCCAAGTACTGAATTCCATTTGAGTGGAGGTGCTAGTGGAGAGTGCGTCGTTGTGACCAGAGAGTGGGTTCAACGTCGACCTTCGGAGGTGGTGGTAGAGTCGGGTGGAGCAGTAGGTCAGGAGGGGCAAGTCGGAGCCCCATGGCTGACAATCCCACAACTTAGGCAGATTTGGGGTAAGCCCTCGTAAGCTACCTTGATGAATTCCCCATCTAGTTCCACTACGAATCGCAGAGGGGAGCTGAGGTCCAGATCCACTACGACTCTCGTAAATCTCTCCCAGTGAGTTAATTGCATAGTTTTGTCAATTTTGACTGTTCGACCTACTAAATTACTGAGGGCGGTGAGAATCAAGGGGTGATACCGGGCGACGGAGAGTTCAGGGAATCACACCCACGCGACCACATGCATGATTTTACCAGTGGAAGGGCAGAAGTTAGGATGCCATAGTTGGATCGAAAGAGTATGTCCGGCAATGATCCATGGCCCCTGAGTAAGAGTTCGAACGTAGTCATCCTCCTCCAGGAAATTAACTAGGAGAAACTCATTATCTAAATCTACAATCTTTATAGGACCCGTAGGTTTCCACATGGACTGCAATCTGGATTTTAGTAGGTGAAAACCAATTAGTCGTCCTAAAAGTTTGATCACGATTGCGTTTGCCCATGCTTTGTCTAATTTCCCTTTGAAGGTGCTGGATAATTCTATTCCCAATCCACAAGTGCCTTGTATGACGAAGATATCACCCTTTGTGACTTCTATAGGATCCTCTTCAGGTTACTCAAGATCTTTAACGCACATGCCGGGGTTGGAGCTTCTAGAGATAACTTCACTATAGCTAGGTGGGGTGTGCGAAACAACAGGAGGTGGAGGGGGGGGGATATTCATCCCTTTCTCTGATTTGAACTTTTTTGTCCGCATAGTCATCGTGTTGGGTGGTTTGTTGAATAGGGGGTGTTCATCGTTTTGAGTTGCAGACCGTTGCGATCAGTGTATATTTTTACTTTTTGAGTGACAATTATTAGCAAGGAGTATTTCCCTTATCCAGATAAAAAGATGGTTAGTTGCTAAGTTCTTGTCACTTTGAGGTTTTTCATGAGCCTTGATTTTCCTTTCACTTCATATGGTACTAACAAAAAAGTTAAAAGTTGTTTGGAGTACAATAGAATCATTAGCTAACTGAATCATCCAATTTTTTACTTGTAGTATAATCTGGTGCTTTTCTTTAGCAGTATAAGCAAATTAAGGGCATGATGGATCTTAGACCAGATGGATTGTAAGTATGAAGACTGAAAGAACTTGTGAGGAATTGATTAAGGTACCTTTTGGCATAAAAGGCAAAGCTAATTTGGTTTGTTAACAAATCTATCCTTGTTTTATAAAAGTCCTTTGATAGCTAACTAAGAGATAGCGGAAGCTTTAGGAGCTATTGTCTTGCTCCAAATAAGCTATGACCAACTCACAGTAGGAAGATTGGGCCTGAAGGATTCTAGGTAAGACTTATTAGTGAAGATATTAGACTTGTCCAAACTCCAAATGTGATGGTCTAAAGATCCAAGATTGGGGTTGTAAGTGGAAGATTTTCTCTGATGGATGACATGTCTCTATGCAAGTAAGACCATGTGTGTTCATTGACTAGAATAGTCACCTTAGAGTTCAAGGGGAGCCTTGTTCAATTGAATTCAACTCCAATATAAACTAGTAGGAACTGAGTTGACCCAATTGTCCACCCATAGTCAAATGTCCATTTCATGTCCAATATGCATTATAATTTATGGATAAAGTGTATTTCTTAGCTTAAGCATCTCAGTGAGGGGTTAAGAGTGCTAACGACTTTCCTTCAAGTTCCAAAACTTATTGTTTGTAGGTATTGGGAGTGCATCTATTTGACCCAGAAGGCCTTTTTGTTACTAATTAGGTTCCAATTCTATTTATGCATCAACATTTGGTTTTTCATCTTCAAGGATATTAGTCCTAACCCTACCTCTAGTTTGGAAAAACAAACTTATAACTAATTGACTTTAGCTCTATGTGAATTATTTATATCATCTGTCTATAAATGTCTTTCAATCAGTCGTTCCAACTCTTTGATTAATCTCTTAAAAAGGGTTAAATGAGCTCCGCAGTGGGTTTGGAGATTCAAGAGTACATATCTAACCAACTGTATTTTACCTACTAGGGACATGAATTTATTTTATTAGGTAGTAACTTTCCTTTTTATTGACTCCAATAAATGATAACATTTCGCAAGATTGTTTTCTTGGGAAATATAGGAAGTCCGAGGTAAGTAAAAGGTAAATTTCAAACCTACATACTAGAATTTCTTATAATAGTTATACATTGGAGACTTTAGTTGATACTATTAAGTTACTCTTCCCTAAGTTGATTTGTAGATTTGACAAATCAGAGAACATATTGAGAGAGCTTATTAAGAGCTTCAAGGAATCAAGATCATCCCCATAAAGAAATAATAACTCATCAAGACCATGTTGGAGATGTTGTAACTAATAATTCTAATTATTATTCTATTACAAGGGTGAATAGGTAAGGGGACAAAGGATCCCCCTACCTTATTCCCCTTTTAACATGGGTTCCTCATTAATTAAAGCATAAGAAGAGGTGGTAGTGATACAAGCTTCAATGTAGGAGATGAATTAAGTAAGGAATTGAAATGCATATAGGTTGTTTAACAAGAATTACCAGTCAATCATATCAAAGGTCTTGAAAAGGTCTATTTTAGGAGAGCAACTATTTATCATAGATAGGCTATCATAATCTTTAAAGATCTCTTGAGCCAAAAAATTGTAAAATCTAAAGGTAGCTTTGATTGGGTTAGAATTAGACATACTTTTGACTTTAATGGTAGAATGATCATAACACATTAGGGACCAAACTATACAAAACTAGTGGGAAATTTGATTAGCCGACCATTGTTCACTAATACCCTATCTAAATTTTTCCTCAAGAACCAATCCCTATTTTGCTTGTTAGATTATACGAAAAATTCACCAAGGTAGTTAAGGTCAGCGATCCTTAATTGAATAGTTATTAAGCTCGTTTCATCATCAGGGTGTTTATTATTATCTCTCTTTCCTTTTTCCTCATCCAAGCTAAGAACGTAGCTTTGATCTCTAATTAGTAGCCACACGGATTGTTTACAAGGTGCAGCCTTTTCAAATCATTCCAGGGAGAGTTAATTTGAAAACTCAAATTAGTAGCATATATAACAGAGATAATAAATGGAATAAGGCACATATCTTTTGAAAATGAAGATTTCTGAATCGATCTAAACTAAAGAGTCAATTATCTTAAAAATGTAGGATTATAACAAACCATAACTCTACCATTAAAGTGGTGAGTGTGGTACGAAATGAAGCTCCAACTAGAACATAAGAATTTGAGCTCCTCATTTACCTTCCTAGCTTTTATTTTAGTTTCAAAAAGGCCTATTAAAAGAGGTTTCTTCTCTAAAATGACCTCTCTAATAGCTTGCTTTTTTAGGACTATTTAGTCCTCTTGTATTCTATACCAATATAGATCTGATTAAGAGGGTGGAGAGGACAAGTAGTCTTCCTCCTAGATCTAGAATTGAGAGGATTCTTTAAGGTTGAATCATCTTTTAAAGAACCAGTTATAACTGAGGTAGAAGACTAAACTAGTATGGAAGTTGTTGTAGGTTTAGGGGAGTCCTAAGCATTGTTCTCCATATAAAGGATATTAGTGTTAGATACAGGTAGATTAGGGGGCTTTGAAATTTGAGCAAGAAATTTTGGTTCAGAAGGAGATTTTACTTACTTAGGATCATACAAGGAAGAAGCAACATTAGTTTAAGTTGAGTCATATGTAACAGGAATATCAGCGAGGGGTATATCTTGGGACTTGATTAATTCAACATATGTTCCAATCTTGAATACCTTCCATATAGGTTTATATGTTTTAAACTGAGCATGTTTCTAGGAGTTGGATAATTGGATGACACAATTTAATAATGTATCATTTTTAGAAAGCCTTTTAATAATCAAATAGGAGGGCATGTCAAATACTTTATTAACTTCTTTACACAATCATGCATAACCAATATGTTATGATCTTGTAGTTTGAAAGTCCATGCATAATGTTTTACTGAGTGAGTTAGCAATAAAGCTCAATCCTCTCAAGATTAAGATTTAAGTGGAAAATTGTGGAAATTGATCCGTAAGGGAATTTTCTCTATTTTACTTCTGTTTAATGCCATTCCAAGATATACATTTTAAAGAAAAATTCTAAACAATATGGAAAAGAACCTGTTTAAGGATGGTTGTGAGTTGAAATGTTTACAAATTTGAAAATGAAGCAGTTATCATCCACAAAGAGAGTCTTTTCAAGCCCCATTTTACTCCATCTAGATATTTCCACTAGTTTAGCTGTGGGTAAGAGAGTCTCTTGTCTAAGAAGTAACTAACTATAAAGGAAGACCAAAATTTTGCTCCTATTTAGAGCAGGTTTAAAGGCAGTACAACCACACTAAAATATGAAGTTTTTTCCAAAAATTAATTGATTTCATTACATATATATATCTAGAGGACAAAACTTGTATAATCCATAGTATCTAGATTACAGAGATTTATGGTTCCTAGTAATCATCTACATCTTAAGATCGAGAGAAACTTGCGAGACCATTTAGTCCAGTATTACTCCAATCCCCATCTGCTCTTCATGCTACTTATTAGATTTCTAGCTATTACCCTAGCTAACATGGCTAAACTACAGTGTAGAAAGATGGCCTGAAAAACCATCCCACTGCTTCTACTTTCTTGTTTGAATACTCTGCAATTGCGGTCTTTCCATATATAGTACACTAAGGTTGCCTAACTTAACCTGATAGCTTTGAGATCATAAGCATTATTCACTCTAATTTTCCCCATCTAAGTAATAGTTTCACTCCAAGAATCCGTTGGTCGAGTCACGTTGAGTATATTTTGCATCCGATCTCAGACTTGTCTAGTATACCTACATCTAATCATGATGTGTTCCAAACTTTCCAATTCAACATTACATAACTCACAATTCAAATTACTAATGGAGTACCTGATTTGTAAGCAACCCTCCACTGATTCCTATCTATAAGATGAATGAATGAGCTGGATTAAGATCACTGCCCCATACTAAGACTGCCCACTCCTACCTTGTGCTCTGTGTAGTCTGTAACAATGTTTTACAAGCGTTTGTATTGAACTTCCTTGAGTTATCTGCTAGCCACTGAATTTCATACTGCTCTCCTTCCTAACATCGAGGAAACTATTCCATGATAAGGCTGGCACTTCTACTATTGTGGAAGGGCCATATCCATTGATTATTTCGAATAAGGATACTTCCTTTAATAGTAGGATTCACCACCAATTTCAAACCCTGTACCTCCTCCACCTTATGTATAGGACCTTTATAGTGCCAATTATCATACCAAAAAGATGTGCTTTCTCCATTTGCAATCTTGTGGAACGCCTGATTCTGCATCCATTGTCTGATTTTTAAGATTTCTTTGAGAGCGCTTGACACATCTTGCCTTGACTGTAGGATCCATATACTCTTATGCTTAATGAATACATTGTGTATCCGTTTCACCCATTAATCCTTCTTTTTGCAGCACTACCACCAAAAATTCCGCCTCTTACTCACCCTATGATTCATACTTACATAATGGATGCCCAATCCCCCCTGTTGCTTAGGTTTGCAAATTTTTTCCCAACTGATCTTCGCTTTGCTTTTGCCTTGGTTTGAGCCGCTCCACAGGAAATCCTTAAGCCTCCTAACGATTTCCTTAAGGATAGTTTTAGGGGAAAAGGAGAGTTTAGGAGTGTCGAAGGCTTGCTTGGATTTGACTAGACCACTCCATAATTTGGAGGTTAGATTGCCAATAATTGTCTCGGGAGCTAGTGGATTGAAGGGAAGAAATTTTGATAAAGAGGGAGTCTGTGTGTTATCTTAGAAGTTTTGGGTAGGGGAAGAATAAAAGGAAGGTCAAAACAGGGAGAGATAGGTTGAATGTTTTCGAAGGATTGAGAGTATCTCATTTTGGTTAAAAGGAGGATGGAGGGAAAAAGAGGAAAGGCTTGCCTTAAAGTATTTATCTATAAACGATACTTTAAAGAAACGTCAAATACCAAAATACACGAACCAGAGAAATGCAAGGAGTTGTGACCAGTGAGAGTTGAGTCAAAAAGCTATAACCAAGGAAAAAGCTAAAAGGGAGCAGAGGTTTGTGCTGTAAGAAGGTAGGAGCTGGTGTAGTGAATGAGAGGAAGAACATATGGATTTTGGGTAAAGCTTCTCTATTTGGGATGGTTAGAATTTTAAGTTAGAGCTTTTCTTTAGGATAATTGGAATTTGTATTGTCGATTCTCAACTTTCTATTTTCAAGATTGTCCTAAATTGGAAGCTTCATGATTTGTGGACTTTGCTTATTACTATAAAGACGTAAAGTCATCCCTTAGGCGTATTCTAGGTTGTGTGACTTCAAAATATTTTAAAGAAGACTAGGTATACAGTATACTTAGAACAAAATTTCACTAGAGTCAATATGATATTGACAAAGATTTCAGGTGGTATGGATTAACAAATTTAAACAACATTTTATACCAATTTAGTTTTCAAGAGCTTGCAAAAAATATTGTATGAGTTTATAACCGTTTCAGGTTTGAAATAAAGAGGCTTTTCAAAATTTAAAGCCTACAATATGTCTTTTAAGTCCATTTAGTGGTCTTGTATTAAGGATACCAAAGATATGAATTAAGGTTCAAGCTTGTGAGATGTAGTTAGTCCAATTAATCGATTTGACCAGATTAACGATAACTGACCAACATTTTGGTTCGTTAAATATTAAAATGCTCATTATTGAAAATCAACTAATTCTTTTAAATTGGTTCATATGAAAATTGTTTCTTCTCTATTTTCCTTTTATCCTTTTTGCTATTTTTTGGCCTCTGTACCAATATTGGTTTCCAAATCTTTTATGTTAATATTGGCTCCTTTTTTTGTTTTTCTATTTTTTTTTCTTTCTTCTATACAAAAGGTAAAAGATGCCCATTTATAATTTAGTTTTCAATTCTATTAAAATCTTATATACTTTATAAATATTATAGAAATTCTTTATATTTTAAAAAGCCTGAATTTAATCCTTTCAATAAATTTTACTATTAACTTTCATTAAGTTAATATTTTTGAGACACATAATACTTCATATAAATAATTGCATTACATGAAAAGATTAAAAAATAAAAATAAAAAATAATATATATTAACCATATTAATCTATTAATTTTATTGATTTTGTCATGTTTATATTAAGCAATTATATTTAAACAATAAAAATAAAATAAAATAAAATAAAAAAAATTATTTTATTAAAAACTATATATTTTATTAGATAGTAATATTAAAAAATAATAATAATTTCTTATTTCTATTTTATAAATAACAAATAATTTATTTTATAAATATTAAATAATAATTTTTGTTATTTTATTATATTTACTACTCATTATTAATATTAAAATAAAATAAGAAATATGTAATATAAAATCAAAATATTAATAAATTTATTATAATTAATTATTAAATTTTACACAATAGTAAACAAGTATATAATTAAGATTTTATTTTATTATTCATTAATTAATATGTTATAATAACTTATTGTTATGTAATAATATCTATTTTATTTATAATTTATACTCAATTTTATTGATAAATATTTATTTTGCGTATTTTAAAAATTTACATACGAAAATTATTTAGTACATGTATTAACTTTAGTGGGTTGATATAACAAGAAAAATTAATTAACACTTGTACCATATTTAACAAATCAATAAGATATTACTTTCTAAAAGATCAACAAAATGTAAAAAATTAATGAGTACTAGCACTAAGGTATTCCAATTTTATTAGGCAAGTAAGGGATATAAAGTAAACAAGTGAAGTGAGAGCTCCCCTTTACTTTAACCGAAAATAAAACCATGTATTCAATCACTAGACTACCTTAAAGAATCCATTCTATTTAGGAGAGGCTTGTCTAATAATAACTATTCCACCAATTGTTGGACCCTGAAATTTTTCTTTAAGTTAAACATGATTTAGAATATTTTTAGGTTTAATAGATTAATTATTTTTTTGGAATTATTTAATTATGTCAAGGTAGGTACGATTTTATTGCATGGATTATGGAACTAAAGTACTAAGGTAATAAGGGTGTTTAAGGGCATTTTTGAAATATTACTTAAGGTTAAAAGACATAAGGCTTATAATGAAGGGTAAGATGGACTTTGCACACTCATTAAGGGTAGAAATGAAAGAAGAATATATTGTCTTGCTTGTTAAGAAGGGAAAAACGTGAATTGAAGGGAGAGAAGAGTGAAAAACGAAAATAAGAGAGAAGAAGAGAGGTTTCGGTGAAAGAAGA
>JAOSBP010000204.1:17044210-17057982 GCA_027563825.1 Erythroxylum mucronatum
ATTCAAAAGCAAAGGATTTGGATACAAGAAGAAGGAGAGGATAGCGCAGCGAGGATTTAAAGCTGTAGCAAAGGAGTTGGTAATTCTCTTCATCTTGTTCATGGTTTTATTATCCTTATGCCATATCATGTATGGATTAGCATGTTGATTTGGATATATTGCTTCCACTGTAAAATGATTTCTTAAAAAGTTTTGAAATCTACCATTTCTCTAAATAAAGCATGTTTTCTTTTTCCGATCCAACAGTATGTTGGAAATACTCTGTTTTGTATGATTCCATAAAAAGTTGATGTGATTACTCTAATATGTCATTTTCATAGGGTATGTTCTTGAATGTTCTCTGGATGTTCGGACATATACTCTATGTCAGTGGTGTGTTACATCTATGCTAAAAAAGATAAATAGAACAAACATTTTTTTTGGTTCCTAAGATTCCCAATCTAAGAAGCATCATGGAATATAAGCCAATCTCATGTTGTCATATGTTATATAAAATTCTTTCTAAAATGGATCTACATTGTTTCATAGAAATTGCTTATTTGAGTTCTTTGAGTTTGTGTTGATCATTAACTAGGGTCCCATTGGAGCCTTTAAGTAAGACAAATTTCCTATTATTTCTCCTTCTTTGGATCATAATATGGAAGAATTTTGAATTTCTATCACCCTCCTTTAGCCAAAAAAACCTATAATTATGCCTCATATGTGAATTGTAGGTTTCTAGGACCATATAATATTTCTTTAACTCTTCTACGTCATTAGCATTAAGTATCGGGTCATATGAATGCAAAGTAAGAGCTTCCTAAGCTTTATTAAGTGCCTCAAATTCTTCCTTTTTCCCTGCAATAATGGATCTACATTGTTTCATAGAAATTGCTTACATTTAACCTTGATTCCTTTTAACATTTGAACACATCTAAAAGCATAAGAGCCCTTATAATCATTATTCAATACTTTACCAATATTCTTCCTAAAGTGAGATGTTGAGGAAGGGAATTGAAGAACCTGAAAGGGGCCTTCCTCCTACACTTTTGATTGAGTTCTAGTTCAACAAGAGTGTGATCAGATACCAGGATTTTCCAAAGTGAACATGACTATGAGAAAATAAGTTGATTAAGATCCATTAATCAGACACCTATCCAGTTTCCTTTGAATAAATCTATATCCACTTTAACAATTGCTCTAAGTTTATAGAGAATCAGTATATTTGAGATCTATCAAACCCAAAATGGAGATTAAGTTAGATAGTTTATGAAATGTTAAAGGTGCACACATAAAATTGCTTTGTATTTTGAAGGATAAAGGGTGTAGTTATAGTCTCCAACTAACATCCATGAGGTACTTATATTAGCTTTAATCCTTTGTAAATCAATCCATAAACTGGCTCTTTGAAAATTCATAATTAGTTGAATAGGTCATTATTATGGCTAAAAGGGAGTTTCATGCTTTTAACATAAGCTCACAATGTAAATATTGATCTGAACTACTTTAGTTTTCCAAATTGATTAGAGAAGGATCGAATGTCACAATTACTCTACCATTAAGGTGATTTGAGTGTTTGCTTAAGTCTTTCTATCA
The DNA here is from genome assembly GCA_027563825.1 of Erythroxylum mucronatum. Classification (NCBI taxonomy): domain Eukaryota; kingdom Viridiplantae; phylum Streptophyta; class Magnoliopsida; order Malpighiales; family Erythroxylaceae; genus Erythroxylum; species Erythroxylum mucronatum. Next base: position 17,045,786 of record JAOSBP010000204.1, read on the forward strand.
AATACAAAGCCCTTTCCTGTATTGATCGTCCTTTATTTTGGTCTTAATTAGACCAGCAAAATATGCCTATTTTGACCTAGAAACTCTTTTAGTTTCATCTATTTATTTGGGCAATTTAAACCCCTTAAATTCCTTATTAGTAAATCCATCAATGTTGTTTAGATTTGCCTTTTTCCTTCCTAGTTTTATGATTACTAAAACTAGGATCAATGTTAGTTTCTACCTGATTCAAGACCTTATGTGATGCATCAAAAGAATTAATATAATAGGAGTTACCTCACATTCCAACTTCTATATTTGTTTTCCCTTTTGAGCAAGGAGTTTGATCTACTTGTAAATTTTCTTGACTTATAGGAAGTTTGACTAGAAGCATATATTGTAGATGAATCATTGGAACTTGATTCCTTTCCCATTTTGTCTTAGTGCATTTCAACACTTAAGTTCTTATTTTCCACTAATTTGTTTAATGGGATAAGTACTTCAATTGCCTCACTTTCCACTGGTAATTACGAATCTTTAATTACTTTTGCATGATTGGTCACCTTAGGTTGTTGGGTTACTTGTTCCTTCATTTCCATACTTTCACCAAGCCTTTCTTAAATGGCTTCCAGGTGTAGGACACCTTGATTGAGTTCTTCACTATGTCCTCCATTCCATTAAGCTTTATGATTTGCAAGAAGTTTGATAGCTCCCTCTCGAGGCCCACTTCAACACATACTCAAGCAAAGCCAATCCTCTTTAAATTAGCAATATTATCATCAAGTGTCATTGAATGTCTAAGGGAGTTTGCAAGGCAGTTTAATTCCCCTGGCAACATTAAGCATCTAAGGGAGCTTGCAAAGTAGTTTAATTCCTCTAAGGACTGGTATTCGAAATGAATATGGTGGAAGTTCATCCATATCGGGATGGACCTTAGTTCAGTTTTGTCTAAAGATACTCTAGGCTTCCATTCTTAATGAATAGTGGTTTCCCTTGTATATGCTTAGGTCTTAGGTCCATCATCCTTTATGTCATTTCTTCATAAGTGAAACTAAAGATGAAGAACTCATCTTCTCTCACTATGCAGTTTTCTAATCCTAGTTTTCTCCAATTTGCGTTTGTATACTAGTTCATAATAGGAAATATAAGTCGTTTTTCAAAGAAACGTCCAACCAGAGCCACGTCCCACTTCTTTTCTCCTATTTGTAACACTTTAGGGTGGCAGAGCAACTGGTATGCCATCCACAAGAGGAGGAGCATAACATAGTTTCCCAAAAGAATCTGGATCCCTCGCCACCTTGCTCCATGCTTACTTCATGATCTACTTCTATCTAGATATAAGACCTACCCGTGTTCTTAATTATGGGTTGCCCTTCAAAAGAGGCGGGAATTTAGAGATAGAAAGGTTTTCAAAAGGAGTTGAAGATAAAGCAAGTTGAAGGGAAGGACTCATGAATGCTAACATTTTTACTAACAACGGTAAATTGTCAAGGAAAGAGAATGGACAGGAAAACTATAAGATAGGCGATTTACTAAAGATAGTAATTAAACTGGTTAAACCTGTTTAGACCAATAGAAAGAAAGGATGGTTAAGGATGGGGAAAAAAGAGAAGTTTTTTTTGTTTTCCCTCGCATGGTTTTTTAATGATTTTTCTTTAATTGAAGGCTGTAATTTCATTAAACTTGATCCATTCCAGCCTTTGCATAAGTCTAATACCAATCTTGATATTTGGAATCCCCATGCAAGAAATTGATCTTCCAAATTAAGTTGAATTAAGGGTACATTCTTCAGCTTAAAAGTTCTTTGCCATTGTATATTTTGGTGTTGCAAAAGCAATGTCATAACAAAAGCACTAGTTTCTAGATTGAAAAGTTGTTAAGAAACCAAAAACTAAGAATAAAAGGAAAATTAACCAACTAAACTTTCATATTTCCACTAAAATGTGAACTTGATCCAGATATATCATAAAAAAAACATGCCTTTGGAGGACAGGAGAGATTTGAAGTTCTAATCATATGATGCGGCTTCTATTAGATAAATGAGAGATTTTAAATTCACTATTGCTTGGCGGACAAGATCCTTTATTCAAGTAGTCTGCTAACAAGCCCAGGACCTGACTTTTAACCTATACCTCACTGCCTCTTCGGGCCTTCCTCTCCGTACTTCTTGGAAAACCTTGACTGACCATATCCCCCAATAAATCAGAGAAGTTTCAATTGTCACAGCCATGAAAATTAGAAGAATTCACATAACTCCATTCCAGGAAAGGTAAAACATTAATCAAAGGATGGATATGAAAGGGAGTGCGTTCCACCGAGGTCGAAGTAGTTCGCAAACTTCAATCGATTAGACTTGCCGTACATTTTTATGAGGGCTTTACAGGCATTTACATGCATATACGCGCTTACAAATTACAATACACGTATTTTGTTCTAAAAGAATCCACAAAATTTAGTATCAGTAAAAAGACTGCTAAGTCTTACAATGGTCTGCATCTTTTTCAGCTAAATAACTTCTCTTTCAATCAATGGAGGAGTAGGTGGTGTCGTGATTTCATCATTACCTCCTGCATACATCTTGTCTTTCACAGTAAGGACCTGCGAATCTGGGTTAGCAAACCCCAAACAAGTAGTACGGTGACTTGGAGAATTACCTGTCTGAATATTATGGGGGCTAGAGTTGCTGCCAAGTGGAGAATTCGAATCATTGACAACTTCACAACAATCGTCTTTTTGTTTTCTACGATCTGCCACAACATCATAGGAATTCCCAGTTCTAACTTCCTGAGCAAGGGAGCACCAACAACAACATAGCCACAGTGTGCAATCTGAAGCTGATGGTTGACCAAAACAAAAAGTGTACGCCGGCAAATTAAACCTCTTCCTCATTTGAATTCTCCAAAAGCCTCCGTAAAGTAAACCAAATGCACAAAGAATAATTCCACCAAGTCCTAAAGCTTCCCTGGCAACCTCATTGTCAATATTAATGGCAGCCAAGTTAAAAATCCAGAATGGGGCCATACAGAAAAGGAGAAATGTTGCAATATGAACATACATGTTGCCAAATCCAAGCCTCTCCATATTCCACCCAAAAACACAAAAGCTGCAGAAAAGTGATAGGTACGCAAGTGAGATGTCATCCCAAAAGTCTAGCACTCCTCCACTCCACTGTGGTACTCCTCCACTCCACTGTGGGCTAGCTTCATCAAGACGTTGATCATCTCTGGTTGCAAAGGAATATCTTCTTTCTAGTGATAATACCCTCAACTGCTGGGGCCTCTTGCTTTCATCACTAGTAGTCTGGATGGCTGATTCCTCATCTACTTCTGAATCATACTCCTTACCAAGGGGACTGAGAATGCTGTATACTCCCGCCACAGCAGGTGCACCAATTGCAAACGATATACATATTCCAACACCTATTGCAGGTCGCTCGGATCTCTTGTACCCAAGATTCAGACCACAAAGCGCATATTGAGCAAAACAGTTGATCTGCAGAAGAATAACAACAACCATCATATGCGCCCATTCATGGGGTTTATAAGTTCCATTCTTGCAGTAAATCCTTCTGAGTTTAGAGATGTCTCCTGGCTCCCATCTACAAAGAAGTACTAGGTGATACAAACGCTTTGGGTGCTGATACAGACACATAAGTGTAAACAGGGCATTGAGAATTTGGTTATTGACTTCAAACCATGCATTTCTCTGGGAATTCTTTGGTAGTGCCTTGTTTAACATCCCAGTCATGACGAGAAACAAAATTGCACCTGAGACAGCAACACATAGGATCCACACAAAGAGGGCAATATTCATTGGATTTTGGAGCCATTCTTTGCTCATTTTCACAAGCAAAGCCCAATCCATCTTCCGTGCAAGAACCCCACTGATGCGATCACGTAAACCATGGTCAGAAGATGCTACTGAACGTGAAATCTCATCTCTCTCCCAAGCCAACTGCTTGAATTTGGTAGACGCAGAACCTATTTTTAGGAATTTCATTCTGTTGGGAAGGGCAGTTAAACTATCCCGGAATTTTTGATGAGGAATTCCATTGCTCAATAATGTCCTTCTTGATGCTGAAATTGCAAGAGGAACCTGACCATGACTTTTTATCCCATTGGATTCCTCAATATCATCTTTTTGATTAACATCAGTAATCGAATCCATACTCTCCCCCAAAATTGAGCTTTGTCAGTCAGTTATAGGAGAGGTATCATGGATTATATGCTCCAAAATACCCAGAAGAATTCTAGTATCCAAAAGTTACAAGCTGTCTTATGCAGTGATCTAAACATCTCAAGCAAGACCTTTTGCTCACCAAAGCCAAGAGGAAGAAAGGGTCTCAACTAAATAGAATCTTTCACAAGCCCAAAAAAAAAAAATCCCCCAAATAAAACAAGGGCATGGAAATAAAAATCAGTCTTTCAAGGTAACGATAAAATTATAGCAACAATCTAGAATCTGCCAATCCATACAATTGAGTGAGGAAAACCATTCCTTACCAGAACCCAGAAAGCAATCGTTTTTGCCCACAAAGCTGTTAACAAATTACGAAAGAAACGATTAGAAGGTTCATCAATTTTCTAAACTAAAACGCATGTAGTTCATATCGAAGAGTTAAAAAAGAAAAGAAAAAGCAATCGATATGATAAAGATCTTTAGTCCATATGTAAAACAAGCAAGCAAAGATTACCAAAGAAACGCATCTATGGATGGGAACAGAGAAGAAAGCAAGGGTCTTGAAGAAGCGATGGCATCCCAGAATGATTCCCAACAATTTGATGCCTGCCTTTGGTTTCGCCCGGATAGGATAGGATAGGATAGGAGAGGAGCTTGCTTCAATTTGGTAAACAACTCTTACATAGAGAGCTTTTCCAAAGGTACCAAGTAGACTATTACATTTTACAAGTTGTCGTACGACATTTCATTTCATGTTCGCAGGCAATAAAATACAAGACGAGACGACTGGCCTAGGTAGCCTGGGCCCCAGCCTCCAATTTTCTTTAGCTCTTCTTTAACTCAGGAGACACTCGACAGCGACTCCCACGAACCTTCCTCTAGGATCTGATGCCTCCAGTTAGTTGTTTTTTCCTTAAATTTAATTTATTATTATTTATGCCACCTATTCAAGTGACATGCGGCGTTCCGGGCTCCAGCAATGGTTTGGTGGCTATCCAAGTACAAAGAAATAGCTTGACGTGTCATATTACTCCAATTAGGCATTGCAACTCTCGATAAATAGTTTTGGAACATAAGTTGCTGAAAGTAAAAACATTTCGCCAGTGTGAGGAAGATAACTGAGTTCAAATCAAAGGGTCAATGCAATCGATACCGTTAATGTAAGGGTAGGAATAGAGGTTGAGTCTACAGTACAATCAAGACAATGCGTCTTAAGATAAATTTTGGTTTCATCCTCCACTAACTACCCTCTTTACGTATCACGCAGTGCCGCATGTAGCATGAAAAACCATTCGCAATCACAAAATCACGTCCATAAGCGCAAATTTACCTACTCTAAGGCTAACCCAAACCAAATTCTTTTAGTGACAGGGACCCTTGTAATGGAATTATAACTGGTCAGAGACACACATGCAGTGATTGTTCTAGAAATAGAAAAGAACAACCGCAAGATTTTTGCATTTAAGCTTAGGTCAGGTCGTCCTCCTCCATTTCTTTGGCTTTAATCTTCTCTTTCACCCTCAAAAGAAGGGTTGTCTTCCAGGAGTCCTGTTACAGCAGTTTAAGGCAAACAACTCAAAATCTTCACATGCATTCAACTTCATTAAAAAGGAAAATGAAATTATATAAAAAGAAAACCAATGAAACTTTCACTTCGCAGTTAAACCTGAATCAAAGCAAGCAAAAATAGCCATGATGATGGCTAAATAACAATACAAAATTCAAGATGCAAGTGTAATGGAAATACCAGACTTCATTATTATGTTATTCCTCATAAATATTGCAAAACATCATGACGTATCTCAGTTCACATATTAAAAGTTTCACTCAAGCAGGTCTGCAGATTAGAAGCTATACCAGTGGAGTCATGCTATCAAACTCCTTGACAACGTCAGTGAACTTTGCAACATCCTCCTCATCAATGGCAGCCGCAATATCCTGCCACAGCCAATAGGCAATTACTTCGTTTCCATTATTCAATTATATTGTTTAGCATACAAAAAGGGAACTGTCACGAAGTTGAGGGGATAGTGAGAAGATAACATCAATGTTACCGTCATTAACAATCATCGAAGTTCAGATATTAACAAATGAAGGGAGCAGTGATAAGTGATTCAAAGTTGGTAACAGGAAGGAATGGATTCAACAATTTCAAGCAAAAATTTTTGCAGATAAAAGACAAAAGGTTTGTACACATAACCTACCGCTAATAGATTGTATTCCCGTCCTGAAAAAGTAGGATCCATTTCCTGCAACAGCAATTTCATATTTTCTCATTTCATAACCACATAAGAAACTGCAGGGGAATCAAAATCAGAGCCCAAACTAAGACCTGATATCGCTCTAAAGCATTTGTGATGGCAATAACATCGCCTTTGCAGAGATGACAAATGCCAGCATTAAGAAGATGCCCTTTGACTCCATACTTCAGTAAATTATTACCAAGGGATTGTTTTGCAATCTCTTCATAAATTTCAATTGCCTTTGGGTATCTAAACAAATCATCACAAAATTAAGTAAAAATTATTTTAACAGTCTTAAAATATCTATTTTTATGTCCAGATGATCCACAGATACTTTAATATCATGATAGTTTTAATATTACTCAAAACATCACAATCATCTAAACGTTTAACGGTACTAAACAACAATAGGCACTAAAATGAAAAGAAAAAGGATCTTCTACATCAACTTTGTACATTAAAAAGATAACTGTAGTAAAACCAAGCATGCCATTTACAGCGATGATAAAAGTGATTATTTGGGTATATAAGAGAAACTCGTAGCATAGTCTTCCTATCAGATTGCACCACTCATAACATGGTAATGTAATAAAGCAGCTAGAATTGATTATCTGCATAAAGTGAAGAAAATCACACGGATCTCATCCTTTAATAAAGATCTAGCTTGTCAAACAAAACTATTAACTACACATGCAGTTCTCTGTTGAAATTAAGCATAAAAATTGTATGAAAGGAAGTGATAGTTTACAATATTAAACATGAGAATGAATATATATTAACACCCTTACTGTTCTAATTGAGCAGCAAACTGTGCAACTTTCTGCTTGCATTGGTTGGCAGAAGTTGTTACTTCTTCATTTTGAAAGAAGTCAGCTGCCTTTTCGTAAAACTCCATAGACTTCTCAATATTTGCTTCCGACTCATATAACTCAGCAATTTCCTACACAAAAGAAGGCCAGGTTAATGAACATGTCAACCACTACATATGTATCTTAAATTAGCAGGCATACTATGTATGAACACTTAAGCATCATAGAAGTGTTGATTATTAAGTTTGCAAAGAAACATATGATCAAAATAATTTAATAGTTTACCACATGAAAACTTGGTTACTATCACACCCAATCAGAGAGTACCTTATAGTATCTTGCAGCCATACTGATCCTTCCAATATCACAGAACATATCTACTGCCTGAGCTAAGCAAGTTATTGCCTCTGCATGAGAAGAATCTTTAACAATTAAGGCATACTTAGGAAAACTGGAAGTTACACTATTGCTTCAAAACTTGGTCCATTATTCAGATGACGTGATTATCCACGTCTAAAAGTTTTTTGTTAATATCATAATAACCTTTGACATTTTTAGAAGGCCACTGTCAAAGGTATAAAGGTAGATGATTCCATTTCCAGATTTTGGCCTCCAAGAATCAGACTTTAAATTGTGACTTTGAAATGCATATCATAAAGAATAGAAAATAAAAAAACTGTACAAGTTTTCAGTTTCAAATGTGCCAAAATGTGCCAAGTGGGTTTGATAATCCAGATTTTGTAAGCAAATTTAATCAAGAAACCATTTGTCGACTTAACATTTCAATGATGATACAACAGAGACTACCACGTGTTTTTCTATATCCGATGAAAAGATAATCAGACTAAGCACCACTTCGTACCACTTGTGGATGTTTTCTTATAACAGTGAGCAGCATCCACATAAGCTTGAGCAGCCTCATGCTTACTATCCAACTAAAAACAAACAAAACCTGTCACATAGATGGATGACACAGAAGGGAAAAATATATATAATGGAAAGAACTTCAGCAATTAATTCAAGAAAGCAAAGTACAACCTTCACATGACAGTTCGCCAACTTGATATAAGTAGCTCCGGCCTTATCCCCTGGCATACCATAATGAAAATATTAGCAAACCGGAGATGCCAAGTTTATGGATCAACTAAGGCCTAAGACACAACACTGAGGTTGAACTAAATATGCCAGAATCACTAACCACATTCACAAGATACGAAGAAAACAGAAATGTAATATATTTATAAACGCATGGTTATCATACACCAAAAGCTCATCATTTGAGATCAATTTCAAGGTCACTAGCACAACAGACGACGAAGAAATGAAGAAATGGCTAAACCGCGGCACATTTTTAACTCAATCCGTTGCCATCATTATCAGTTCCAAGCAATGAAGGCCGATCAGTCAGGATCCAGATTTCAAACCAACGAAAAAGGAAGCACCAATGACCTTATTAACAGACCCAAATTTAAAAAAAAAAAAACCTATGCGGCACCAATTTCGCATTTGCAACAAAAGAAAAATAGGAAGACAAAAGATACAGGATTTGGCGAGCTTGTAAGAGTTGCCAGCTTTATCAAATAGATCAGCAGCGTCCTCGTACTTGGAACCAAATAATCCCCAACCGCTAAGTTTCTTCTCTGCTTTCTTCTCGAATTCCTCCGCTCGACCTAACTGATCTCCCATTTCTTTTCTGTCTCCGATTCTATAAGGTTTAAGCAACAGTAACGTGAGGGCAAATATTATACTTATACAAGGGAGAAGAAAAAAATTAACGGAAAAGCTCCTCTCTGCTCTTGCCTTGCCTGTAGTTTTAGTTTGATTAACTTTTCGTTCTTCTTTGGAAACACTAAATAGCACATTTATTTGACAAAAAGGTTTCCTCACAGGCCTTTTCCTTGGGTTCAGACGAGAAGCCATTGTTGGGTCAAGGCCTAGGTATCAGTAAGATCTGAATCTTATCTTTTGTGGAATATCAGAATCTCTAAAGATTTTATGGTTATGGTTTTTGTTAAAGATTTTCATTTTGTTTTTTTCCTCAATTACTATTGATTAAAAGGCTTATTATTATGTAAGAAATTTAGAACTGGTTTAATAAATAATACCTATGCATTTGAAGCTTTCCCTAGTCCGAAATCAGATTAATTACCCCAGTGCAAAATTAAGAATACAATTTAGGTCATTGTGCAAACACAATTTATCTTTGCAACTTGGTTTCTTGTTTCTATAATGTTAATAGTATGGTTTTAATGAAACTCTGTGAAGAGGTCACCGCCAAATCTAATTCAGAATGGAAGCAACCGTAGTGAAATTGCCACGTAAACAAAACCAGCCAACATGATGTTTCTTGATTTTAAAATATGTTAGAATCTCTTCAACAAGCTTGATTTGCAACATCCTCAAATAAAATAAGTAGCTGAAATTTAGAAAATTTGTCATTGCTGCCTGTAAAGACAATCAATGCCTTTCGTCTACTCAATCAGGTCCTTCTTGGTACAAGTATCAGGATGCACTCCGCACTTTATAGCTACACCGTCATGGGAATCCTCTCTTCATCTCCTGTTAATCCACATAATCAATGCTGTTAATGCCAATAAGCAATACTTTAAACACCACATAACATTACCCAAATACGGAGAATAGCAACTATAAGGAATCTAGAACATATGAACTTCCTATCAAAACAAAAAAACTTCCTATCTCCTAATTTCGTCACGTGCCTGTTCATACAGCTTATCTCTATGTCCTGTTCCGAGTTAAATCATGCCCTTTTAAATCAAAATTCAACTGTTAATTATCCTTTCAAGACTTCGTTAACACACATCATTTTACATCTAATCACAACTGCCATTGTCATAAAGTGTAACACAATGAAAATAAAACTAACCCTCTTCTTTTTGCTATGGGCGCAATCAACCCTCTTTTCTCTAGACTTTTAAATCTATCCCTTGCAAGGGTGCAGCAAGCCTGTAAACGTTATATGAAAAAGATAAGAACTAATATCTCTCAGTTTTCTCTTGCAAAAAACTGAATTTCACGACTATAACAGAGATAGGTTTCACAAACCTTCAGCTTACGAAGGGACCCAGTAATTTCTTCAGATAAAAGTACTTGTGGAGGAGCAGGCTCAAATCTGATAATAACGATCGCTAGTAAGTGTTGTGCTAACAAAATATAAACTGAACAAACAGAAATTATATATTGTTCATCCTAAAAATAAGAACTTCGAATACTCTATAAACAGCAAATGACACAAGTAATGGCAAGTTTGAGAACCTGATTTCCACGGTAATCCCCTAACGAGTAGGCAACTTATCAAATTAGAACAATCTCAAAAGTGAATTTCTTAACATAGTATTATCCATACTTGTGCTTTCCCAATCGTGGTGGACAAGTCTTTCGTCTTTCTTCCTTTGATATCAGTCGTCTGATATGTCTATTATGCTTCTCCTCATCTTCTTTGGCTATTTCTTTAAGGATGTCTGGCAAGCTGCAGCGATGCTAACCGATGGATAATCAAAATCTTCACATGGCTGAATCTAAAGTTGTACAAGAACAATTACCAGCTTACCAATCTATTTCTTTCGAAAGCCCATCTTTCTTTTTGGCTTCTGCTTCTCTCCTCCGGTTTTCTTTAACTCTAGCTCTTTTATTTAACTCAACCCGTGTTACCCTTTTTTCTTTTCTAGATCTGTGTGCATTGATGTTGAAAAAGAATTAACGAATGAACAAGCATAAGTCTTAATTAGTTGAGGCTAAATAGATATCAACAAGGTTTAATAACTTGTTCTTATCCGTTTAACTTACTAAGGCTATCATCAAAGTGAAAACTTGAGTTAAATTACAAACACGAGTCCAACCAAATTGTAGCACAGAAATATCTCATTGCAAATTAGACTAGGCTGACCTTTTCTCAGGTATGATATTCCCATCGTCGTTCTCTTCATTTTCATCATCGTCACTCCCATTATCCGCATCAATAAAGTACATCTAATATAATAAATCAATCAATATAAATTTCAAGTGTTGACATAAAATTTTTTTTTTTTTTTTTTTGGTCAAAATAATTAAGCACAATCATGGAGTCACTACAAAAATGTACACCAGGGGCTCACATCTTCCTCATCAATTGGTTGCCCAGGAACAATTAATGGAACAGGCTGGGGTCCTAACTCAGTTTGATAAACTTTCTGCATTTCGTTAGCTACAGCTTGAGCCAATGAATCCTGCAGTGAAACGTAAATGATATAAAAAATCTTGACATTGCAATGTAGAATATATGGTATATTTTCATTTAAAAGGAAAACCTGATGATCCTCAAAAGAAGGATTAAAGGAGCATCCAGGAGGTTCAACTTCTACTGCTGGAATAATTGAAGGTTTCGATATCTGTCAATAATAACATAGAATTAAGACATAAAAAGGAAAATAATATACGACTACAGAATCAGCGGAATGTGATGGTGTTGGGTAAATAAGGAGCTCATCAAAAGATGAGTCGTTAAAAGATAAACACAAAACCAAGAACAAGTAACATAACTTGTCAGAAACGGTTACCTTTCTACTCTTTTCATTGGGTTCACCTGCAAGCACCAATAAATAGAGACTGAAGTCCAGTTATGTATGAACTCAAAATTTTTGAAAAATTAAATTACGCCACGAATATTGTGATAAGTACCTTCCTTTTCCCATATATCAACCATGGTGGAGGTGGGGGCAGTTCCGTCCTAAGTAAATCAAGTACAAACAGAAACATTCAAATCACTAGTTTACTTCTAACATGAGCCAATTAACAACATAACTCATAAACCTCATCGTTTCTAGGTATAGGAAGTTTCTTGAACTTTCTTTGGCCAGACTTGTTAGCGGAAGAAGGCACCACTTGAACAAAGGGGTTCTTCTGTAACACGCTGTCGCATTGCAGTACCTTTTCTCTGCGTTTCTCAATCTTCCGCCTCACAGAAAGATCTGGTTTATAATAAATATAA
>JAOSBP010000204.1:17063563-17082151 GCA_027563825.1 Erythroxylum mucronatum
TAGTACTATTTTGGATAGTTCATCGAGCATCTCAGTATTGAGCATCCTGATGTATTTTGTTTTCAGCATGGATTGTACGACAATAAGTGAACAAAGTTGTTGAATATTTTGATATTGTAATGGCATTTGGATGACCGTTCTTAGTTTGATAGATCTGATGCGTATGAATGTATGTTTGAGTGAGATAAGTATGCTTCCGCAGATTATCTCTTTCGTCGGTTCTGACGGGTCACCTCGGGTTCAACCATGGGGGTCGGGACTTGGGCCCAACGGTCTTCGTTTTTGACTCTGTTTTGGATAGTTGGGCTCCGGGAACGTGGTCCAGCATAAGCCACCAACTTGGAGATAGCTTGTGACTCTAAGTTGTATATGTTGTTTTTTTCTACAGATCACTTAACTTTGACAACCTTGTTTCAGGCTTGTGGTAGTCAATCTTTGCAGCAAAGGACTATTTGCACTGAAAATGGTTTATCTTCTCATTATCATGGTGTTATGCATGATGAAAAATCTATTGCACTGTCGTACTATAAACCTATTAACATTTACAATTAAGGTTAATGCAGATCAAGCAGATCTAAGGTTTTGCTTCAAAATAATTTCACCAGTGAAAGTCTACACTTTGCAGATGCTTTAATGACAGTAATGTTGATTTCTTATATAGTTTAGGACTAGAATTTGGTCTTGGTGGAATGGTGTTTCAATAGTTCTTAATTGCTTGTTTGAAACACATGTAGAGAATGAAGTGGACCAAATGGACTGGATTGAGAATATAACTAGAGTCATTGCTTTGTTATTGAGTTTTCAAAATTCTCCAAGGTTTTTATTTATTAGTATTTTAAATACTTCCAATAAATTGGTTAGGATAATTCGAAATTATTTTGTAGCTTTTTTTCTGCCATATAGCGATATACTTCCAAAGGACTTTGAGAAAGGTTACGGAGCCAATGTGAAAAAGCTTAACACTGTCTTCAAATTCTACAAATGAAGAGTTGTTGAAGCATACATAATTTTCCTTGCAATTGTTAAGGATTGTAAAATTTGCCTTTTGTGTTTCGTAACAATAAAAGCAAATGTAATTTGTTTTTGGATTTTGAACATATTAAATGTTGAATTTTACAAGTCCTATGGACTATATATTATATATAAATATAATTTTTTGATCATTTACGTTTGATAGTTTCTACGCAATTAAGACGTACATTAATATCTAAATATTGTTCTTAATGTATATATGGATGTTACCTAAGTAATGACAAGATTTTGCTTTTACATTAAATATTATTGATAACAAAATAATAAATTGTTGCTTTTATTGTTACAAATTGTTACCTAAAATATTTACTTTATTCCCTTATCTATTTAACATTGTTGCCTAAAAAACTTAAAATGTTGCAATATATATTTAACATTGTTGCTATAACTTGAAACTAAAGTGTTGCCTTAGTTAAAACTTATAGCAACATTTTTTATTTAGTTGCCTAATCAACAAATTTTGTTGCGTTATACTTATTGCAGCATCATTTCTTGTAACGATATGAATTTTCTTGCCTTAATAAAAAGGTAACGATAATTGTACTTATAGCTACGCTTTTGTCTGTTACTTAAAGCACTTTTTTCCTTAATGAAGGTTAACATGAAATAATTAAATGAAAAGAATTGTATGGCTTTGATGAATTTTATGACCATTGTTGTCCTTGTTTATGGCAAATATCCAACCCATTTAAGTAAGCCTTGATTCCACACTACCTCAGCAACATCGATAGTAGCTTGTAGAAATTCATTATCCTAAAAAACTTTGTAATCCATATATGATAGGGTTGAACATTAATGAAAGTTATTTAAAATTTCTTTGGAGTTTATGTTAATAACTTAATTTGAGTGTGCATTTCAACTAATAATTTACATACAGTGCTAATTAAGTAAATATGGTCGAAAGCATTAATGGCACCTCCTGAAGTTCTTTACCTATAAAAACCCAAGTTATTACATATATTAGATTGAAACCTTAAGTGAGGCAAGATAAGACATGATGATGGTAGCTAATCTATAAGTAGCACCCCAATATCTTCATACCATTCATACATTAGAAGGGATCCTCCTTTTACTACTGATAATCACAAAGTAAAATTAACAATTTTATCATCAAAAGGTTGTTAGGTTAACAAACAAGACTTTGTAATGTTGATATTCCCTACTTAAAACCCAATATAAGCATGTTTTGCATAAATCAATTAACACACGTCTAAACTCTTCCAATATGGCTATGTACTTGTCATGCGCTCCATAACTTGGTCAAAATTGCTCCAAATTGCTCTAAACATGTCCGAATTTGTTCTTTTACTCTAAATAAGTGAATTAAACCCTAAAACAAAATATGAACTTAAGTACTAATAATAATAAAAATAAACAAATAAACAAAAAATGCACTAAATGTGAGCTTAATAATATGACTACATTAACACTTATTAACTTCCCCATATTTAGGCATTTGCTTGAGTGGGTATTGACAAAAGTTAATGAATTTAAGATATTATTTTCTTGTGTTAATCAACATGAAGGAAATGCATAAGCAAGATTATACAAAAACATGAATCAATATAGCCTAAGCCTCAAATTATAATGTAAGTAAGGTGCATAATAAAAGTTGAATATCACAATTATCTTGTATTTCTCCTTCTTATAACTAGAACAAATTAAAAACTTTTTTCTTTATTCTTTATTAAGCTCATTTTGAGATATTTTTGAATTTATTTCCTATAAGCTTATAAGGAGAACATATGAAACAATAATAAATAAAAAAAGAGAACATATAACCTCAAATACATAAGCTCACATATTCCTCATTATTGATTCTTCTTAATCTAATCAAATTCTTATACAATTAAGTAAATACAATCCTTCAAGGTGCAAAATAAATATCAGGATAACAACAAAAATGCTTATTAGCTTGTAAGGTGGTTAACGCAATATAAAGAAAAGGCTAAGGCTCAAATTTTGTTATATCTAAGGGATAAAAGTAGGATGAGGTAAAACCAAATAAAAGGGCTTAATAAAAGTGTAATCTAGGCACCTTTTCATCTCAATGCCTCTAATTTAAAGATGTGGTCTTAAAATGCGTAATAAATGCAAATTCTAGAATCATCTAACTATGCATAATATTCAAAAAACAAAAGAAAAATAAAAGTATAATATAATGATAAGAAATGCTCATAGGCTCAAAACCTCATGATTTAGGCTCATGTGTGAAAAATTCAAGGCCCTTACATCCAAATTGATAATCAAAACATTTATTCATAACGTGGCAAGTAAAAATCTATCTACTCAAGCTTTTGTCCTTTCATATTTTAGCTTAATTATTAATAATAATATAAAATGCTTTAAGTTAAGAATCGACAAATTAGAGATCATTATAAAGAAGAATCAACAAACAAAAATTAAAACATGCTTGAATCATAATTAAATCCATATCAAGGTCATAATACTCCTTTCTTATACTTAAAGATGTACATTATCCCAAATATACACAATAAAGCCAAAAAAAATAATTAAAAAATAATGAACATGAAGAAAAGATAAAGTAAACTAGTACTTCCTTGGTTTATAATTTCGAAGTTTGTATTTGTGGCGTGAATCCATCCATTATTAGTCATCCTTGTAAAAATAAAATAAAATAAAATAAATAATCAGACAATAGTGAGAAAATAAAAGAAATAAAAGCTAGCTATATCTATGAAAAATTTATGGTTTAATATATTAAAAATAAATAAAAACAAAAAAAACAAAAAAATATTAGTTTAATAAGACTAAACACTTGTTAACTACCAAGATAAAATAAAATAGAAAAATAAACAAAAATAAAGATAAACAAAATGTGTCCTGTTAAACATTTGTAGAATCCCAAATGAGATGAGTAACCATATTAGACAAAAAGTCCTAATGGTTATTAGATAAAGAGTCTAATATTTAGTCTTAGTTTTCTCCAAGTTGGTCTCCATCTAAGGATCTTTCCGTGTGAAAGGAGTGTCCTACTCTTAAGTATCATGGGATACTGCCCCCATTTATTTTAGGTCATTTGGCTAGTGAGGATTTAGTGACGATTTAGTGGCTCTCGTGGAGGTGGAATTGTAGCACCTAAATATCCTGTGATCTACATTCCCCACCACACCAATGTTGTCTCCTTTCTCATTGATTATGTGACTAAGTAATGAATGCACATATCTCACCATAGTAGATCTCGATTATGATGCCTTAGACCTTATCGACTCATAATACCACTCTTTGTTGATGGTACACAATAATCATAAATTTCAATAGGCAAGCATACTGGCAATACCTCAAGAATTGCTTAATAGCTCAAGAATAATGGAAACAAAGCATAAAACATACATTGAACTATTGAAATTTTAAGAAGTAGCAGAGCATCACCCTAAGGAAGGAAATAGGAGGGAAAGTGAAAAGGTGAGTTTTTAGATGGCAGGGGGAGTGATTTTGAGAAAATTTTTACTTAATATGAACAACAACACAAATCTGTAGTTGCCTTATATTAAACAATTTAAGGTTAATTTTAAATCAACACAGCGGTGTTAGGCTATAACATAGGCATGTTGGCTTTAACATAGGTATGTAACTCAAACGTATGATGACAGGGTTTAGCATAGGCTAGAACAGAAGCATGTATTTAGATCATATAGAAACAAAAACAAGATGATAAATTATACAAGCATGTTGGCACTTAAC
Source organism: Erythroxylum mucronatum (assembly GCA_027563825.1). Lineage (NCBI taxonomy): Eukaryota > Viridiplantae > Streptophyta > Magnoliopsida > Malpighiales > Erythroxylaceae > Erythroxylum > Erythroxylum mucronatum. The sequence continues at coordinate 17,068,301 of JAOSBP010000204.1, forward strand.
ATGGCCGTGTTGATACTAAAATTAAAACACCTAAAATTTACACAACTATTAATACAAACATGTTAATAGTTTTGTATCTTTCAATAATTTTTTACAAAATTAAGGAAAAGGAGATAGAATTTAGCACGAGCATGTCGGACGGTTGTGTATCTTGCTATTTCTCAAATAACTTACCTGGTTCTTACAACATGGGCGTATTTTTAGGCATATAGATGACTTATATTGATTTTTTAGCAATACAATCACTAACACGAGCATGTTGTTGTTAGTGTATCTTTTTGTAACTTTTTGGCTCCTTGTCTCTATGTGGAACATAGCAATGTTTTTGCTTAACATAGGCATGTAGCTAAACATAACCATTAACACGAGTATATTGATGGGTGTGTAACTCTCTGTAATTTGTTGATTTAGCTAATTTTCCACTTGCCTTCTAATATGAAAATTCACAAACATACCAAGGCATAAAGGGTGAAAAATAACACCCATGTAATTATAATCCAAGTAAAAATAATATACTAAACCACAATATTAATTTATATATAAACTAAACTACATAAACTAAAATCTAAAATAAAAGTAAATGAAATAAGATTACTAATAAAACTGGGGTTACCTCTTAAGAAGCACTTATTTAACATTATTAGCTTGACATTCCCATTTCAACTTACTTCATTATTTTGAAGATTAAACTCCTCTACTCTAACCATATATAGCTCCAACTAGTCATCACTAAAATTTATTGAACAACATCTGAAACTGCAAAATTAATCTTATCGAGAAGATAACGTGTCATCCTATTCAAGAGAATGTCTCAAAGTGTCAAATATCTTATAAGTGACCTTTTTATCTCTAATACTAAGCATCAATTTACCATAACTTATCATCAATTATTTCCCCAGTAGTAGCTAAACAAGGATGGCTTAATATAAAAGGTACTTTGATATCTTCATTGATATATAACATGATGAGATCATATAGGAGTACGAATTTGTCAACCTTAAACTATGCATCCTATATTATGCCTCTAAGATACTTGATAGACCTATTGGCTAACTATATACTCATCTTGGTTGGTTTAGGTTCTTCTAACCTTAATTTTTAAATAAATTATAGGGAATCAAATTAATTCTAGCCCTTAAGTTAACTAAAGTTTTTTCAATTGATAAAATACCAATTAAGTAGAGACAATAAAACCCCCTAGATCTTTGAGCGTTTTATGTAGTTTTTTTAAAGGATGGTCGAACACTCCTTGCTTAGTGTCATCATAGAAAGCTTCTCTAAGTTTCTTTTGTTCGCTAATAACTCTTTTAAAAATTTATCATACTTAGGCATCTATGAAAGAGCCTCAACAAAAGGTAAGTTAATATGAAGTTGTTTAAAGAGTTACAAAAACTTACCAAATTGTTCATCTATGTAATCCTTCTTGAATTTTGCTAGGTGCAGAATAGCAGGCTCAAACTCTTTCTCTAGCTTAGGATGATCGTCATCTTTTCCTTTATCTTTATCCTTTTTCTCAGCCTTCTCCTCCTGAACATGTTTCTTTTCTATGCTCTACTCCTTGCCACTTCTAAGAGTAACTCCCTTTATATACTCCCTTAGATTTGTCTTAGTCTTCCAAGAAGGTCTCCTTATAGTCTTTTAGAAATTAACTTGGTAAGTTATCCTATTTATTTTTCTAAGTTGTGAATAGAAACCACTTGCATCCTTAATGAAGCTTTAATAACTTAAAAAAACTTTATATATATTTTTGGGCCATGTTGGCACTAGGGAATGGGTAGGCTTAATGCCACCAAAACTCATAGTAAGTCTAACTTTTCTATATTCTACTGAAAATTCGGCATGACCCATTCATTTGTCTGATTAATCCTCATACCTGCTTAATAGGATCCAAATCTGTAATTCTAACATACATTATCTACTTATCATTTGCCAATCTCTGATCATCTCATATCATCAACTGACATCATTCTCAATAATATAATATATCCATACATGTTTCATGTAAATACAATTATGACAAACCATGGAGCAGCTATAAGCACCTACAATTAACATCATGCCAAAAACATTACTTGACTGATTATCTAAGCACGTCTCAAAAAGCTTGGATTTCTCTCTTGTACGATCTACTAATCCCCTAAAATGATGATAGTGAGAGGTGAGTCTACAACACGACTCAGTGAGATATAAACATACTACCATGCTTGTGAGGCTAGGTAACACAAGGCTAGCTTCACAAGAATGGTCTGTGGCATTCTAAGCAACAATATATGGCATCAATGGATAAACAGGTAGTAATATCAAATGCGGCAATCACATGAGTATCACTAATAAAGCTCAATATGAATTGTTCTATTATAAAAATGAATTTGGTTTCTGAATTCTTTTTTAGGTTCTGGGTTCTTTTCTGAGTTATGGGTTCTTTCTGAATTCTGGTTTCTTTCTTTGGTAGAGTTCTACAGGATTTCTAATTTTGAGCTTTCTCATTTCTGAGTTTTGATTTTCTGAATTTCTTAGGAAGAAACAGAGGCATGATAGTACGACGTATCCCTTTTCTGATTCTAGACAAGGTTAACCTAACCCTGCCCCTAGAGGCCTGCCCTCTTCAGGTAGGACCCGGATCTAACCTATCACCGGTGGGTTACCTATGTGCACATGGTCTGGTAATATACTCCATCAGCTGGGTATCCTGTGAACTCATCAACCATGGTTAACAAGAAAAACATGATTTATCAAAGAATTGCAATTCATAGGTTCAACATAACAAGGGAACCAGAAGATGCAAAGAATCTGAATATCATCTGGCCAATCTGGAATACAACATGCTAGACTCAATCACATGGAGTCATATATCAAATAAGTCATATAGGTTCGAGAACAATTCAACAAGCCGCAAGATAAAACAAAGAATTACTACACAAGTATAGTAGCATGATTATACTCACCTCGACTGTCTCAGGGGTTTTGATCTCTTTTCTATTTTTCTTGAACTTGAGGGGTATTAGGTACGACTTCTAGTTATATTGCTCGTCTGCTTTCACAAGCTATTGGGTAACATGCATGAAAATTACATATACCCGTATTGGTCATTCTCACATAAACCTCATTTCTTAACATATATCATTAAAAATGTATACTTTATTCACTAATCCATCAGCATAAGTCTCATTCGTAAGGCATAACTTCTTAGACATTGATCCAATATTTTTCAAATTTTCCATACCTCTAGTTAACACATAAAGTCCTGATTTTTCTTTTATGACCATGTTCTAATTCTGCAATTAAGGAAATCCAAATCTCCCATTTACAATCAGCCTTAATATCCAGTCATGAGTTGTACCCTTCCTGTCTCAAAACCTTATAACTTATTTATTTCTCATCCAATTAAGGTGATTCAAAACTTCATTTTCAATAGATTCATATGGATATTACATATCCAAAGACGGCTCAAAAATGATGTAATTTGGATTTATTGTGATTTTTATAAAGCTATCCTATTACTGTTCTCTTCTGTGTCACTAAGGTTAGTAACACCCTTCACTTATTCGGCCATATCTCACAGAATACTGATCCAATTAAGATTTCCTTTATACAGCACTTAGATGACACATTTTCAAGCATTTCATAAGAGAACTTATCATCCAATTCTAACTCTAAAGTCTTCAAACAATTAACTTTCATTTCATGTTTCAATCCCGCTAGTATTCTGAACCAGTTTCAATTATGGGCCTCTTTCATTTGTTTAACTCACTCTAAATTAGTGAAAAAATTCAGGGATACAGTAGACATCGGTATCTATAACTTTTATGTTTTAAGTTTCTCCAAATTCATACATTAAATAGCTCAAAGAAAATGTACAAAGAGGACCTATGAATCTGTCTCCATTCACAACTTGAACTACAAAACCCTAGGTTTTGATTTAGTCCCCAAGTCACCATAAAAATAAAATTTTTTCATGTTAATGTGTCATTAGACATCAAAGAATAAGAATCCATCATCAAAATCATCAAACCCATCCATTCCATCAAATGGGTTTCATAGTCATGGACAAGAAGAGAGAGAAACAAAACTTCAATCGATAGAACTAAGTGTCGGGATTGAGGCTTACCTTTTTGTACTAACCGATGGCTTGATTCTCCTTCCCATTCTTGTTACAAGGGTTGAAAAACTTGATGTCACTAAAAATTATTATTAAAAATTATTTTCATAAATTATTAATTTGATGTCACTAAAAATTATTATTCATTGTTCTGTAGTTTTAATGACATTAGTCTCAAATACCAATTTATTTCGGTGTACCGGATAAATTAGATACCGGGTGTTACATTCTCTCCCCTTATTAAAAATTCACCCACAAATTTTGGAAATTTACCTTATTGGGGAACAATTGTGGATATCTGATTCTCATTGATTCTTCTGTTTCCCATGCACATTCCTCAATTCTTTGATTCTGCCATTGGACTTTAATCATTGGAATCTCTTTATTTCGCAATTTTCTAATCTGTCTGTCTATGATGGCAACTGTAGTTTCTTCATAAGAAAGATTCTCTACTATATTCACTTCTGGGGTTTGTAATATGTGAGAAGGATCTGGAATGTACTTTCTTAACAAAGTAGTCAGCATTGACAACAATATCTAGTACATGTATATTGATAACATAATTGGCATCTAGGCACAAAAAACAACAAACACGTATCAACACCTTAGCCTTATTGTTTATTATCCATGTTCGTTTGCTTCCATTGAGAACTCCTAAAATCTATGAAATAGTTTTTACCACTAATCTTATTTACTCATTCCTCGTACTCTTAATGATAACTTATCTAGGTTAAATCAATCACACAATCAGCAGTACAGATTCCTCCTAACCCTAAACCTCTCCATCTTAGAATTCACCATATCATATATTAGTGATCCACTTTAGATGATCTAAAATAAGACTACATCAATTTGAAGAACTTCTATAAATAGTAACATATTTGATAACTATGCAATTACTCATACAATATTTTCATAATCAAATAACAGTTATACTTAATCACCAAACTATATTAATTTAGCTTAGTTCAACACAAATATAATACTTTATACTTTATGCTCCCACTTTTTAACTTATCTCATAGGCAACAAATTCATCTCTAACCTACATCTTGAATTTTCAAATCAAAATAACTTTATTTTTCATTATATTAATCTCAATAAAATCCTTCCTTATGACCTTTTATTTCTCCTTTATGCTTTTATTCTCTCCTTCTTGTGCACAAGATGGTGTTGTAATTTTAACTTTTTTCTTCTTTTATGGACTCTGACAATAAAAACATAAGTTTCAATTATACCAAACATAACATCTATGAAAACCAAAGCATATTTGCTAATAAATTAGTCTATAAGCAATGGACTCTGATCCAATACTATTAAATAACACATACCAAGTACATCATAGTATCCCCTATTCTATATCTTCCTAGCTAAGTCATTTTAAACAAACTCAATACCCTAAAAGCCATATCTAAAACACAACGGGTTGGAAGAATTAAGAGAGATTTAGATTGTTTACTTATAGGTTCTATTTGACTCTAAGAAATAAAAGAAGAACGTGATAATAACTATATTCTATTATGTGGGAAGAATGCTTGAAGCTTCCCAAGGAAGATTTTTATAAATAAAATTATTTTATTAACCATAAAATGTAAATTACAATAATAGACATGGTTTGATACATAGATATATATCAATTCATACTCTTCACAGTATCCCTTTAAAATTTCAAATATGAACACGATTGATCACATGGGTATGTAGTTAATTGTTTCTAAGAATACCTATAATTAATATGGTTTTGTACATGAGCATATGCCTAATCTATGTCCTTTATAGTGTCCATTTAGAACTTTTAACATGAACACGATTGCCGACACGAGGATGTAATTGAATATGTCAAAAAAAATCTTTAGCGAACACAATTAGTATACAAACATGTACCAATTTGTTTCCTTCACAATTTGGCTTTAGATAAGTGAATGTGTTACTTATTTGTAATGATTGGTGGTAATTTTTGTAAATATGTGTGTTATGAGATGCATATAATCCTACTATAGTGTCCATTGATAATTGGTACTATTTGTACTCAATCATAGTATTCTTATATATATATGTGAAATTGTTACAAAGTTTTAATGTATGATGGTAGTTTTTTACATATCAGTGATATTGAATGTTTTGAGTCTAGGTATAGTTTGTATTAAGGCATAATATTCTCTATACTCAATCATGGTTCCAATTTTAAAATCTAGGTGTTACTTATTTTTAATGACTGATGATATTTTTTGTACATAGGTATGGTATTGAATATATTGAGTTTGGGTATAGTTTGTATTATGGTATGATATTATTTGTAGGCAATCAAGATATTCTCATTTTAAATGTTACTTATTTTTTATAACTAATGGTATTTTTTGTACATAGGACTAGTATTACATTTACATATAATGAGACATGGTATAACTTGTATTGAGGCATGATAGTTTTTGTACTCAATTATGGTATTTTCCATATAAAAGTGAAGATGTTACTTGTTTTTAATGGGTGATGATTTTTTTCAAAAAAATGTATATAAGTTTGGTATAGTATATAATGAGATATGGTACTGTTTGTACTAATTTTTGGTAGGATATTCACGTATTAAAGTTAAGGTGACATTAATATTAGGAGTCAAATAAAAGTATTTTTTGGACACTGCATTGGTACGGATTTCATTGCGTGTGGTCTTTCTAAGGCTTGAGATTTTTGTGTCATAGAGAAGCGATATTTAAATATTATATTTAAGAATTGTTAAGCTGTTAATTGCAATATTTAACTAAAAAATTGTATTAGTGGAGATGGATGAAAACATTACAGAATTTTATAATTAAGTTTTCTTCCCAAAGAAAAAACAGTTTTAGGGTAATAAAACATATGGTGGTTAGGTCGGCTGTGCTAAGCTCAGGCCCATCTCCACACGTCCAAGCCCATCTCCACACGTCCACGGTCCGTGCGGCCCATCAGGTGTTAGACTCTCATGCAAACACAAAGATCTACGTAAACCTAGCATTCACATCATATATAAGGTACTATTCTACCATGATTGAGGTACGAGATTACAACCCTATTTTTCTCTGTTTTCAGCAACCGAAACCTACACAAAAGACTAACTTGAGCGTCGGAGGAGCCTCCCGGAAAACAATTCCCGGCCCGCCGTTATCTGTTTTGCAGGTATTCTACAGTCAGAATCGCACAGATCATGGATCCACACAAAGACGTTCAGCCACAGCAGAATCAGACTGAACCATATGGAAAATAAAAAACATACTAAAAAACAGCACTACATAATCCTTATATTAATTGTTAAACAACAATCCACAATATAATCTTTATGTTATACTACAAATACTACATTAATCAAAAAATATATAAACTTTTCCCTGAATGATACGGCAGATAATAACAAGTAGAAATAGTTGCAAATACATATACCAAACTAAAAGACACTCCACTTGATTACATATTAATGACAATAGGCTATCATTTTAATGGTTTGGTGAAGGTATCATAATTGTCCATGATCGGTGACAAAAATAGCCCTCATTTAGGTGGTTTAGATCGAGGGAAAACTTCTTCTCAGTCCTACCAATAAATAAAAATTAAAATGTCAACAATCATTCACATACAAATCCAAAATTATGAGCATATAATAAACCAATTAATTTAGTCTAAAATGCAAAAGACATTTAAATTATTTATTTAAGATTCCGTAGTGTAAAGTAAAACATTATCTTATAAAACATTTAAATAGGACTTTTTTAACCTCTGTTACATCTATTAAAAAATATTAATATGAATTTTTTTCAAAAAAGTATTAATATGAAAACTAATAGTCTCAAATGACCACCAATTACCAATTATGTAGTCAGATCCTTTTACAAAATGCATTGCATTGAACGGTGTGTTTTATTGAAAAGTCAAAAAGCTATAACAAGCTAGGAATATGGCCACCATTACGTGTTTGAATGATAATTAATAATTATTCTAACAAATTTTTGAAATAAACTCGTGGTTGGTCCAGATTTTCTTAATGTAAACTGATTGCTGGCCAGAACCTGTTCAGACTCAAAACACAATATAAAAATCAGGAGTTGGTGTTTGTGATTGCGGAGGGCCAAAGGGGAAGTTGCAAGTGGCAGAATAGCTAGGAAATATAAGAATATTTGGCATTTCCAAATTGTTGCCTCCAAAGAACTTTTTCTCCAGTTAGACACGGCTTTTGATCGAGCATGCACGTAGTTTGCTGGATACGAATAAAGGTGGGGCTTAAAATGTCATGAGCTTACTGGACAAAGAGAATGGTTTTACCTATTTTAAAGACACGAACAATCAAAGACAACTATGGCTACATTCGGTTATCAGAAACCAGACGGACGTAGTGGTGATATGACTTATGATTTGGCGATAGAACCCAGGATTCGTGTAGAGAATATAGAAAGTATCGTTTTCTCTCTTGGTAGGTTTTGAACAGGTCACCTATAGTGGCCCAGCTTTCTACAAGACAATCAAAACGGATCTGAATTTCAAGTTGTTTAAGGAGAAATTAAAATTCTCCAAGCTAATTTCAATTAAGGGTTTGACTAGCCAGTAATAAAAAAATGACTTACTCCTCCCACTGGAGGGTTAGGTTTTACTTTACGTTTCTTTCATTATTTAAAGCACTCCTGTGATAAAGACATTTGAACTGACGAAAGTTGTTGGGCTGACTTTCAGATACGCGAAATCTATCGGCCATCGTGATATTAACTGGTCAAGTTTTTGTAGGAAAGACCTTTTCTGTCATCTGTCATAATCTTCATCCTGATTAAACTGTCCGAGGAAACGACAGTGATGATTACATACACAAGCTGCAGGTTTGTCAATTCAAAATGGGATAATTAAGTTTTAGTGAGTTAACATTATATTAAAAAAGCTAATTAAGATTTTAACAATGTCTTAGTTTATACTAAAAGATCACTAACCAGGTTAACATGAATCATTATCTTTTTTATAATATCTGAATTGGTCTGAAAGCCGAAGCCTGAAAAATAAAGAACTCATTTTAAAATGGCAAAAAGAAAAGGCAATCGATCATCTTCCTTCGTCACTGGCCTTGATCCTGCTGCAAGTATCCTGAATTTTGATACTATTCCCAAATGACAAGATACTGAATAATATTTCACTTTCCGTGTTCAAGTGACTCTGTGGATATATGTTATATATTAGCTGCAGTTTGAAGGCGTCAAAGAGATATACAAATCCTGACACCAACCAAAAGAAAAAGATATATAAAAAAAAACAAAAGCACGTCGTTGTCTTTCCCGTCAATTAATACAAAAACAAGTTGCCGACCCTCTCCATCCCATTGAGAATTTCGCTATAAGGGTTAATTAGAAGAGTAACCACAGAACCAAAACAAAAACGCAACAACAATGGCCTGCCCCTCCAATTTTCTCCGGATTCTCTGTCTCGTCCTCTCGGCTCTCCTTGTCATCTCCTTACCTGGGGTGGTGGCGATCAGCGGACACGAGCTGAGATGGATTCCAACGAGAGCTTCCCGTTGCCAAGGCTCGGTCGGAGAGTGCCTGATGGAGAATGAGTTCGACATGGATTCTGAGAGCAACAGGAGGATATTGGCGACTTCAAACTACATAAGCTACGGAGCTCTGCAGAGGAACACGGTGCCGTGTTCTCAGAGAGGTGCGTCTTACTATAACTGCCAACCTGGGGCTCAGGCCAACCCCTATAGCCGTGGTTGCAGCGCCATAGCTCGTTGCCGGAGTTGAGGACATTGTGACTAGTGAGTGTCATCACCCTCTTGTGCCGGGGTTTAAATTATATTCTTACATATTTTCTAGTTTTTGTAATGATTGATAATTGCAATAAATTTGACGTGATCATGTGATATTAATATTGTTGAGTGTTTCATGTCTAGCTACCCCTCATCAGGCATCAACTTCATTTCCTTTGTTTAGTTTGAATCATTGAGCATTGACTCCCTAACTACTGTTTTCTTATTTACTTCCAAGCACCAATTTCCATATTCTTTCTGGTTCTCTTCGTTTCGTATATGTTTTAGGGAAGATCACAGGATATGCTCTTCTTCTTGAGAAAAGAAGGTCGTCAAATTATAGTTTTACAAGTCTTGTCATCCTTTTCCGTATATGATGTTTATCATGTCCCTTCTTGCTTATTCAGCCTTTTCTAAAGTAAAATTAGGAAAGAAGGATTTGAATCTGAATTACTCTATAACTAGGGATAACAGTTTATGATTTGTCAAACAGTGAAGTTGACAAATTTTGGAATCAAGAGTAGCTAAAAGAACAACAATTTGGGAGATATTCACCTGATCCAAGTTCCAGCAAAATTTAGGGATCTTCTGATTCTCTAACTACGTTACACGTGCACAGGGCATACAGTTGAAAGCATTACGATCCTATGAATACATGATAGTATTTTCTGAATTACCTGTTGATATTACGACTTCCGAAGGGACGCTTGGATTCAACCGGATTGTTCGTTCATGATGTTTGAAGAAAACTTCCTTCTATGTTTCCATTAAAAACAAAAAGCAAAAAAAATCAAAAGAGAGGTCGAGTGTCAGATCCTGCGTCGGTCCAAGAGATGCCGGTTTGATGATATTTCGAGTTGCCTTGGTAATTCCATCAATATTGCCATGTCTCATCTATGGATGCACTTTGTAATCAACTCCAATACACTAATCCTCAATATCATAACCATTAGAAATAAAATATTTCCAAAGTTTAACCACGAAGGAACGTTGGCATAAGATCGTAATGGGACGACTAGTGCAATTGTGTGGACTTCGGGAACATCAATCAATATAGGCCTGAATGGTTGAACAGTTTAAGGAATATGCACAAAAATGTTTGCATCTATTACAGAAATATATATCAAAGCAGTAACATCCGCGTTCAAAACAATGCACTGAGAGAACTAATTGGCCCAGAGAGGCAACAGCTACTTCCAATACAAAATCTATAAGCAACGTAAACGTAAGCAAGCACAATACAGTGAGTGTCCAAAAGTATATATAGCACTTATCAAATGGGTCAAACTCATAATTTGAAGATAATAAAAGACTGTAGCATGAAATTGAACTTGTCATCCAACGGGAAATTCGCAGTCTATCCGTAAAGCCCACAAAACAAGACAGCCCAGTCCATAACTATTAAGCTCTATAAAAGACATTTGGAAAATTAGAAAACACCAACAAAACAATTATCTTTATCTTCATTTTCTCTCAACTTTTCTAGCTAGCATGTGTCTTAATATATCATTTTTCATTTGCATGTGACACTTTTCTCATAGATTCCCTCCTTATGTTTGTTTTGTAGAAAATTAGGGGGAAGTTGTTGTCGGAAGTCCCTCCATTTAAGAAACCCCACAAAATAAAAGGAAGACTTACATAAACTTCTCCCTATAAATAAACATCAAGAGGGAATATTTAAGCATCTCAAGCAAAGTATTCAAAGTAATACAAGCTTAGTAAAATAGATAGTAATATATCTTCGATTAAGCTTTCAATCGAAGGTTATTCGTGATTCGATTTAGCTGATATTTTATTCAAGATGTAGTTCTTGTGGTTATTATGGATCACATTTTTATGCCTGATAATTTGGCACTATTATTTCTCTATTTGTGAGATATTTTTCACTCTTTTTGTATTTCCAAGATTTTAATTTCTTGAATATTTTAATGTGTTACCTCTAGTTTTATCTAAAGGAATTTTATTGTATCCATTATTTTAAATAATGGAGATATTTTGGACTACAGTCCTATAGTTTTTATTTTCCATATTGGGAAGGTTTTCTACACAAAAATTTGATGTGTTTTTCTTTGATTTATTTCGGAGTTTTTGTAGTTTTCTCCGCTTGGTAATTTCCTCACAAGTTTACAAAAGGTGGGAGAGATTTTATCCACTGCGTTGGCATGTCCACCTTCCATCAAACTGGTATTAGGACATGATTTGGGTGTGTATATCTACTTATCGTACGCTCTTTGATCGCCACTGAATAGTAGATCCTCCACGTTAGAAAATAAGTTAGACCATTATTTGAAGATATTGGTCACTATTCACGTGTACTGTCACTATTTACGTGTATTGTCACTAATCATGTGTACGGTTACTAAGCCAGTCATCCTTTGTAAACGATAGAAGCCAACACAAGTAAACTGATTAGTCTAAACGGAGGCAACTTCCAAGTATGGAAGGAGAAGATCGAAGATCTTCTTTATGTGAAGGGATACCATAAACCAGTATCCAGTATCCAGTATCATAAAACCTGAAGGCAAATCTAACATTGAGTGGAGTCTATTACATAGATAAGTTTATGAATTTATCAGAAAATTGGTGGATGATACTGTCTGAAATCATATCGTCGGCGAGAAGGAAGCAGACAAGTTATGGGCCAAACTCAAGAGCCTTGTTGGGTTTCGATTATACATCATATATCCAAATACCCAACAGAAAATAAAACGAAACCTAAAAAAAACAGAATCAATCATGTGTCATTAGATGTAATTAAAAAAACAAAATGAACTTAAGATGTGTACCTTATAAAATCCTTCGTTCTTCGTTGTCTTTACCTCTTTAGGTTGTCATAAACCACAACTACCAAAGGGGGACGTCTCTAATGATATCCACACAAAGAGCAAAGCCTGAAACCTCTTAGGAAGAATGGTTAGAATATGCACACAAAGTGCTAGTTTTGATGTATGTTCTTGAGAGAATAAGTGTGTGTAATATGAACTCTTCCCATTTCTTACTAGTCTTCTTACAATACTATGCACGACAATGAGTGAGTTTTTGCCAACTTTTGGCCTCCTCTAACCCTCATCATGAATGGAGGAATAATGGGAATTAAGTGGCCATGAATGCCACTTAATTTGGCTTAAAACGTTTGCTGAAAATTTGGAAACTTTCCAAGCTGGCAGCTATGTAACACTTGCTTTCTTTCATTCCTTTGCAACGTTTCTTACCACAATCATATCATGATATAATCCTGAAACATCCTCTCATATATTAGATCACTATCTAAATCTATTTTACTTATTCTTCGCATCTCCAATACGTGTAACCCATTAGGTTTCCGATTATACTGGTCACTTGAATTAACAATTAATTCAAGCAACTTATAAGAGGTATCTAGCAACATATCATAACCTCCAATTGACCAGAAAATTAGTGGTTTGACTACGAACACTTCTATAGTCAATATTCCCGTGCAATTCGTCCTTTCACCATCTATACCCCACTTGGTTCAGAGCTTGGTTAAAGTGTCGACGCTCACTGGACTGACTACTTCACATCTAGATCAAGTGATGTTAGTTCTTGTCCCCAAGGCTCATTACTCAATTGGATATGTCACTGAAGACTATCTTTATGACATTTCCACTATGACCAGATATTCCCAAGTATTGACCCCGACAAGAGGTTGTGGGTATCATCTCCTTCTATTAGGAGTGGTGAATTCTTTATTGGCTACTCAATTAACTTTGAATAGCTCAAGTTGTACCCAATGAGCAATCTATGAGAGACAATAAGGAATGGAGTCAAAGTATATGATCAGTATCAAAGATATCCTTGAGCACCTCAAGTCTAAGGATATTTTCACAATTGCTATGATGAGACTATCATTGACACTAGAATAGAACTAGAATAGATTATCCATATGATTGTCTCATGGCAGGTCAGCTAATGTACTTACTACTCTTAGTAAACATCTACATGTTAACTCTAAACAACTCATGCTTACGTAAGCATGAGT
>JAOSBP010000204.1:17089766-17104644 GCA_027563825.1 Erythroxylum mucronatum
CTAACAATCTTACGGTACTGTACACACATAAGTCGAGTTACACAAGTGTACAAGTCGACTTATCGGTACCGAGCAAGGATAAGTCGAGTTATACAAGAGTACAAGTTGACTTACCCTTACAAGTTTCCTATTGCTTGTATACTGGATTTCTTCAGCTGAGCAGCTTTGTTCTATTTAATTGGACTAGAATCTATTGAAGAGTTGGATTGTTTTGATTTTGAGATCTTGCTTGAGGACAAGCAAGTAATAAGTGTGGGGGAATTTGATACGTTGATATTTTTATTTTATATTTGGTGGAAATTATGTTTTTAATACAAGATATTTTGATGTTTTTTATGGATTTATTTTCTCTCTGTTATTTTGGACAGTTAAGGAAGGTTTGCTGATTTGTCAGTTATTTGAGGATTATCCGGAATATTTTAAATGGAGTTCAAAAACCATAGGAGCGGTTCTATCTTGATGGAAGTCAAAAACAACCATCTGTTTTGAAAGTGGATGGGGGTCACTAGCAAGAATCAGGGGGAGGAGCTGAAGATTATCTCCTTATCATTTATTAGGTTGAGGGGATCCCTCTGTTTTTGGAAAAAGGGACGTTATTCTCTTTTATAAGGCAGGAGGGTTGTTGGTTTTGGCAGAATCTTCAAATTTCTTTAGTTCAAAAACCAGTCATGAACGACTAACTCTTTTACTTTCCAGCTGAAGGTTTAGTCAAAGTGCTTAGTTCCACGAAAGTGTTGTGAGATCTAAACATTTTATTCCTACTCATTTTGATTCTTCAATACTTATTTATTTTCTGCATTTATTGGGTTTTGGTGGATGCTTATTATTTCTGTTTAATTAAACGATTTGGCCAATTGTTTAGTTAATTAGGATAATAAATTGCTAGTTAATGAGATCGAATACGTAATTGTTTGGTTGAGTTAACAATTGTAGCAAATAATATAGCTTGATTAGAACCATATTTTCAGGTTATATTAAGGAAATAAATAACCTAATTTGAATAAACTACGTGTGTGGTTTATTGGTTAGGATCAGGTCTTTATCAACTTTAATGCTATCAATGAATTGAATCCTATACGTGAGTTGGGATTATTTGTTGGTAAGAGATTAATCGAAGCGCGTTGTCTTGTTTAATCCAATTTACGAAAAGATTAAGTTGTTAGAAGCATCTTTAGCAACTATAACTGGTCTATTGATTTAATTGATGAGTTTATATTTTCATCCATGATCAACACCATTGGACTAGTATGGAAACGACCTTTGGCTAGAATGAATTCTTAAATCGATTTTCTTTATTCTTTTTTTTATGATCCTGTTCAATTTCTTCAATTAACCCCCCCCCCCTTTTATTTTTCTTTACTAAATTCTTCTAGTTTTCAAAATAATATTATTTATCTCTAGTCTCTGTGGATTCGACCTTACTTGCCGTTTTCTACAATTATTTTGTAACTTGGTAGTAGGATATTTTAATTGGTAGCTTCGACACCTATCAAAAATATTCACCACACCTCAAAAAATTCTCTATCATAATAAAGGAGCAGGGCAATTGGAGCTAAGAGAGGAAGAGTAAATGTAAACCTACTAGGTTCTCTACACCAATATTAGGTTTTTATTTTTAAATTTATTGAATATAACATAATTAGTTGAAACAAAGGGAACATGTGGCAGGATAATACTTTGACATGGCTAGCTATGTCAGCAACGTTAACAAAAAATTTTACATTGGGCTATTTTCATAACAAATTAGAAGTTTGGATAATTTAGCAATTTTCTTAAAAGTTTGGGCTGGTATTATAAAATTGAGTAAAGTTTGAGATTTTTCTATAATTTACCATGGTTTTATTGATGTTATAATGATGGTTCCAAAAGAAAATTCAAATGATTTTTAGTAGTGTCAGAGGATTGACTTTGTAGTTACATCTTGGATTCGAAATTTTATATCCAATGATTTAATTAAGACTTTTATGTATATCTTAAATTCTAGAGAAATTTGAAACGAATTACATGATAGATTTATAGAATCATCTATCAATTATAGAGGTGTATATCATCTATATCATAGGGTAATGACAATGTATCAATTTATTGCACTAAGCCCAATAAACTTTAGGCTGAATTTATTACTTAGATCAAATACCTCATTGTAATTATGATTCTAAGAAGCAAGTTGAGGAAATGGCAAACAAGAGCCATTACATTTAATGAGTATAGCATATCCAATGGTACTAAGGACTTAAATATAAAGAGAGGTTAGTCAGAGTTTTACTGAATTTAATAATGGAGCAACATTGGTCTCAAAGAAGGTAGCAAATATGATTTTAAGCAAAGTAAAATTAAAAGGTATAAAGGTCATTATGATCACTATGATGGGCATACGAAAGAAAAACTGCTTAAATTGATAAAATATACTAAATGGTGGTAGCAAAAGAAGACAAAGACATAAGGGTAACAAAAACTAGTAGTAAGGATGATTTTAACTAAAGAAGAAATGGAAAACGCCTTTTGATACAACACTAGAACAATAAAGAGAGTGGCATTCATTTTGCTGGTAAATTGAATCCTTCTGGTATTTGTTATGCTAACAATGTAAGGATAGGTTCATAGGTCATAGACATAGGGGCCACCATCACATGTGCGTTGACTTTTTAAAAATTAAATTTTTTCCCTAAGCGCTTGTTAGTTTCCTTCCTAGTTATACCTCTAATAAAGTCGTGCAAATTGGAAACATAAAACTTACATAAACAAATTCTACTATTTATTCCATCTTTCAAAATCAACCTACTTTTAGTTAATAAGTTGATAAAATATCAAAACTAACATTAGTATTTTGTCCTAATCTTTTTTTTAAATTTTAGGACTTTGAGAATAAAAGGGTCTTGGCTATAAAAAAGGAAGAGGAGGGGATATATAGGTTAAATGTGACAAGTTTTTCTCAATATTGTATACATGATATTCTTAACAATTTCCATACAAACAATACTATTCATTCTGGTATGTGCCTACCTACACACAAAGTTAATGAAACAAAATGGAATAAAATGAATGGTTTATAGTATAAGATAGATCAATTTGCTATCATTTTAAATGCAAATTCTAGTTTGTGGTATTCTATGTTAAGACATGCATCTTTTGATATATTACATCCTATACATTTTCTTGAAGGAAGCTTGAAAGAAAATGATCTTTGTCATATTTTTCCTTTGGCTACCCAAACTAGACATATTTTTCAAGATATTTATACAAGTTCTCATAATTTTTTAACTTAATTCATATAGATGTTTAAGGTTCTTACATTGTTAATTCTATTATTAGAGTTAAATATTTTTTAAATAATAGTTGATAAAAAAGTCAAATTGTGTGGATATATATAATCAAAAGAGCTAAGTGTTTGCTATATTGAAAGGGTTTGTTGCCTTAGTAGTAACTTAGTATCAAATAAGAGATAAAGTAATCAAGGAGACAATGGTGTTGAGTTTAATGCAAATTATAGTGATTTTTAGAGGTAAAGGAATTCTTCATTAAAGAAATTGTGTATATACACCACATCAAAATAGTAAAGTAAAACGAAAACATATGGATCTGCTCATTGTTGCTAGAGCTTTAATGTTTGAATCAAAAAGTGTTTCTTATTGAATAAGGTTCCTTAAAAAATGTTATCTTGGAAAGCCCATTTTGAGATATTAATAGGACAATTACTTATATATGATCATTTGAAGGTGTTTGAATGTCATTTCTACACTAATAATGTTTTGCCTTACAAAAATAAATTTGAGGCTCGGCTTATAAAATGCAGTTTTATAGGCCACCCAGGGTGTCAAAAGGGATATAAGTTATATGATTTACAAATTAACAAAATTTTAGTTAACAAAGGATTTGTATTTCATGAAAATGTGTTTTCTTTTGTCCATATTGCATAGTATAATTCTAATTTATCTTTTCCTGTGGTTCCAAATATAGAAAATCCAATTGTTTCTTCCGCTTCTATACTAGCATACCATATTAGTCAATTCTAGGAGAACCTAAACATTACACCATAAAACAATCTCAATAAGATAGCTATGATATCTAATTTGTCACACAAAGATGCCTTCAATAAGAAAAAGCCATAGAATCACTAATTAAGAAACATAGTCGGCTATAGGATTTCGTGTGCAATGTTACTTCTCTTCCCAACAACAATTAATCACTTTTCCAATATTAAGAGCATCCAGATGTTAAACAATTTTTCATGCTCTTTATTTTCTTTTAATTTTGTGTTTATTCATAATCAATGCATCTTTTATTGTTAATGACAACGAACCTTGGAACAACTTGTAAGGTTACAGATGATAACTGCTAGAAATATCTGCCGCGATTTAAAGTTTTTGCACACGAAGGTGAAAAAGATAACTTAAAATCGTTCCGAAGACGGAAACTGAGCCCCAGATTATGAAAGTTGAGTAAAAGCAGTGGCAACCCACGCACATCCCTCCATCACCTTCCCTTTGATAATTGAGAGCAGCCATGCCCCCGAAAAGTAACGAACATAGGGGAGTCTTGGTGCCAAATATGATTCGTTTTAAAGCTAAGTTAGTACACCCATAATGGTCGGACATCGTTGAGGCATTAATGGCTCCTGAACACGTTCCCAGAATTCCTGTGCTAATGTACAAACATTTGTTGTTGTCACTGAAGAGCATGAAGAAAGCTGCTGGCATGGGAAGCATTAGGAGCACATTCAATATTGTGTCCGATATTAGTGAGTTGTCCCTGGAACAAGTTGATAACAATCTTTCAATATACTATGCAATGAATTGAAGGTTATCCAAAAACTGCCCTTCTCATTATAATTAGCTGTTACCTGGAAAAATAAACAAAGGAAGCTTGGATCGTCCATGCAATTTGTTCTTATTTTCATTTCACACCTATGATCACGAAGTTGATGAAGAGGATTTTTATATATTACACTGTCAAAAGACTACTCCGGGAGAAAATCCTGATGGGGCATATTAGGTTCGTCTATTATATACGTGATATTAAATGCATGGAATCACAAATGATGCCAAAATAACAGAAGAATGTTTGCAAACCTTGTATACCAATGGAACATTACTGAGAAGATCCTGCCAAAGAAGCCAAACGTTGAGGATATTGCTAATAGAAATGATGTTTCACTGTTCATGCGAGATACGGATATATGCTCCAGGTTGTTAAAATAAACCATTACCAGCGTAGCTCCACATGCATCGACCAAATAACAAAACAAAAATTCCACACTAAATGTATTTTCTTCCATAGCCTTTTTATCTTCCATCACAAACACCTCTACGGCATCTTCCTTAACCTCTGCTTCCGTTTTGTCTTCTTTATCAATTGTAATTTGCAGTTCTGTGGTTACGCATTTGGATGCTGAGTCACAGAAGTCAACGTGCATCTCTACCATTGCCCGCGAGGATTGACATCTCTCTATTGCGAATTCGTATGCTGAGATCAGCACTGCCAAAGCAAACGGTAACATTAAAACCAGTGCAAATATTACTGCAAGTACTTGCTGCCACGTAGGAGTTAGATTTGTTACTACACTTCCGATTACTCCATATACTCCAGCAACAATAGATAACAATAACAAAACTGGAACCATCTCAACGTGATCCCCCGATTCCATAATTTTTAGGCTGCTATCTACTAGTACTAAAGGAAACCCGAGAATTGCAGGAGCAAGGCAAGTCAAGAGGAGGTAAGTACTTGAATTGTCAGAATTTAATTTCCTCCCCACAATACCTTCAACTAAAGAAGCATATATCTTGCCGCTCAACCCAGAATAGGTCGATGTTATTGTAGTTATAGTCCTGTGACAGGTCTTAAAGTTTCTAACAGCTAATATCCGACAGTAAGTATTGATCCAGCAGCAGCTGTTACCTGCAAGAGCATTTAGTAACAAAGCCTGCCAATAGCACAAGGCTGGGGGGGTTTTATAGGCTATGCAAAGATACTGCACTCCATATCCCACCAATCCAAAAATTAGGCCTACAAACAGGACCATCCATGAAGGAAAGTAGTCTGCTGCAGCATCGGGTAAGAACCCGAAAAGCTTTCCAGTTTCTAAAGCAGCGATTAGAATGTTGATCTGTAGATAGGAGACATGATAATGCTGTTCCATCAGGGTGGAGCAAGCGGGCAAAATGGAAGGGCTGCCACCTAAAGCTTGCAACAAAATGATACACCCTAAGGATATCAAGGAGGTTTTATGTCCAAATTTTGATTGATTGCTCATGTTTGTTTGGACAATGGCTAGATATGGAATGTCCATTAATAATGTCTGCTTTATATTGGCTCCAAACTGTGAAAAAGTAGAGTACTGCACGGAAAATGGACGTTGAAGTACCATAGAATTTGTTGCATGTAGCTATCAATTAAAAAATAGATTTTCGAAAAAAAAAATCGGAATATTAGAGTGTCCCATATTGCCTAAACATAAAAATGTTAAAGGGTTTATAAGTGGTAAGGGTCAACTATCTAAACAACTAGTTCTAGTTATTTGGATAATAGTTGACCCAAGCTCAATTCTTGTTAGTGGGCTCTATACTCTACCCATATTAAAAATTTAATATGGTATCAGAGCAGGTTTGGTTCGGATTATTAATTTTCCGGTTGTCCGTCTGGATGTTCATTCCTAGCGGCCTGGTACAGTTATCGCTGCGTGTATTTCAAGTGACAACTGGATGTCCAGCCCCAGTTATACTTGAGGAGGAGTGTTAGAGTGTCCTATATTGCCTAGACATAAAAATGTTAAAGGGTTTATAAATGATAAGGGTCAGCTATCCAAACAACTAGTTTTAGTTATTTGGACAATAGTTGACCCAAGCCCAATTCTTATTAATGGACTAAACACGGAATGGGAAAATTGAATATGGTTAGCTTGCTTGCATTTTCGATGTTAGGCAAATTACGTGGTTGCTTGAGAGGAAAAAATAGTTCAATGGCTGACCAATGTAAACATCAACCAATTCCGGTCTTCAACACTAATCGTTTGCAATTATTGTCAAAACTCATTTGATTGAAGTTCAATGTATCAATAATCTGATGTTATGGAAGCCAAATTCCAAAAACACATTATGCTTATCCTAATGACATCATTCATTCACTAAGAACTTATTATTCCTGGAAATATTATAATTGCTCCGACCATCGCTAGGCAGCTCACGTTAGTACATCAGGTTACTTTTATTCTATGGCATTAAGTTGTCGCCCAGATGATACCCTGCCGACTTTCGAGTGTTCCCTTGTCTAGCCCAACCACAATTCTTCCTACGACATCAATAGATACAATATCCATAATTTTGTTGGTTTCAACTACAGGTTAACTAGAAAGGGAAATACCGCGTGCCAGTTTTTCTTTTTTTTTTTCCTTTTTATTATCTCCAAATTTTTTCATGCGTCAGAGGTTCCCTGACAACTGGAAATCATGATAATGTTAGTCTATCATTTTCATATATATGTAATCATTCTCATTCATTTGGGGAAGATATCAAACTCAAATAACTACATCAAGAAAATTTATTTAACAAACATTTAATGAAATATATGAGTCACGTTAAAACTCATTTACGAGGAAGAACTAAAGAAACAAATTAACAAGAGATGTAACATTTAAATCGCAAGTTTAACAAGTTCAGTAGAAAAGGAAAAAGAAAGAAAGATTGCTGATATCACAACTCCTGAATGGATGGGAAATTCATTATAGGATTATCAATAGTCAATCATGTTTCTATCTTATGATCAAAACTTATAGTTGTTGGGAAAATCGGGTAATTTTTTCCTCTAAGGTAAACAACTAGTGAAGTAAACCGATTCGGTAATATCCAGAAAAGACCGCCAAACGAACTCCTAAGACAATATTACCATTCCACGTAAAATCCCAGAAAAGGACGGAGGGGTCACAAACGGTCCCACTTAAAACTCGGCCTCCTAGACAGAAATTACATACACGATGTATTTATCACAACCTAATCCGTGTACACACACGAACAGTAAATACACCCAAATAATTGAACACAACACCACAAATATACCCGAAAAATAATATTGAATACTATAAATGCAGAATAAATAAAAGAGATAAGGAAAAAACACATCCGAAAATTGATAACGGAGTTCGGCCAATTTTGCTTACTTCTCCAAGCACCACTTAAGGCAGCCTACTCTTATTAAGAAGAGAATACTAAATTTAATATGTATACAAATTTTGAGTATTTATCAAATTTTGGGATGGTTTTGATTAGGAGGGGGAGGAGTTATTTATAACTTCAAAAACTCCTCCCACCTTCATATCTTCCCAATATGGGATAAGAATTGTGCCATTAAAAGTCAAAAATACCATGCCATCAAAAGTCAACAAAATACAACATTCCTGACCTGCATTATCCAAAAGTTTAGAGATTTTGTTGACATTTTGTTAGGCTAATAGGGAGGCATGAAAGAATTTTGTGCTATAATCTCCTTAAGCCAATTTAATTGCGCCTTTTGTTTAAGCGCTGAATTATGAAAGCTAAGTGCAGTCTGGTATTCCTGGAGACATTTTATTTCTATGTACCGAAGATCACTATTATAAGGAGATTCATAACAGGCCTTCTGAGCTAAGACAAGCTTCTCTTTAAGGTGTTGTAAATTGACAATTATGTCTTGCATTTGTGCTTTAATAACCATCTTAACTCTCTTTAACTTTTGTATAAGTTGATAGGACTTAAATACAGAAACTTCAAAGCTCCAACAATTACTAACTTTTTCATAAAAACCATCCATAACAAAAATAACATTGAAGAATCCAAAAGGTGCTCCTGTTGTTTGATAAACTGTTAGCCTCTGAATCAGCATATAGGAGTGATCAGAGGATAAGTTTTCACTAAAATACACAAAGGAATTTGCAAAATGATCAAGACACGATGAATTAACAAGAGTTTTGTCTAATTTTTATGAAACAGGTTAAAGATTTACATGTGGAGTTGAGGTCCACTAAGTCTATTTTCATAAGAAAATTTGACAATTCATTGGTTTGTCCCAAGTGAAAACTTTAACCACCGTGTATTTTAGAAGAGTTAAGGGAACAATTAAAATCCCCAGCAACTATCCAATGCATTTGTGTTCTAAGTTGAATAGTCTGTAAGCTTAACCATAACTTCTCCCTTTGAAAACCAAAATTAGAAGCATATATCATAGAGATAGCAAACTGAATGCTTGCGTTTTTCAACTGACATAACAGCTGAAGGAACTGATCCGATCATTCTATCTTTTGCACCGCAATTAACTCGGTATTGTAAAGGCAAACAATTCTATCATTTTAATGTGAGGAGTGATTAGAAAATAGCTCACAATTTGGACCCAAAAATTTGATTCCAAAAAGAGTAAACAAGTCCTTTATTTTAGTTTCAAGAAGCCCTATAAGAGTTGGTTTCTTGTCCCGTAACAGTTCTTTCACCACGCTTTTTTTATGAGGGTCATTCAACCCTCTAGTATTCCATACTAGGATTGACATGGTGAGGGGGAGTCCACTTTATTTTTTTGCTTCCATTTTTTTCTTGTTGACTTCCTTCTAGTATTACTAGACACCATTTTAAATTGGTATTTTTCTTAAGTAAAAGGTTGAATTTCAGTAGGATTATTAGTAACTTCATCCCAATCCATCACTACCTCCTGAGTGTTATTACTAGAATTAATGTGAGAGGTAGTGTCTTCATGACCATCATTATCATGAGGAATTTCAGACAGAATATAACAAGGAGAGGCCTCATTTTCGACCTCAACAGTAACTATAGGCTCGTGAGTAACTACAACAGTAGGAGTTAACCCTGTGGCTCCAAATAATTCACCAGATTCAGAATTCTCAACTAGAACTTTAGCTACATTAAGATTATCCACTAGAGATGTAGAAATAACAGTAGAATCAGCATCCAATAATTCATCATGCCAGCTAGCTTTAAACACCTTACCTGTAAGAATCCATTTTTTAATGGAATTGCTCGATTTCCAGGGATAGGAAACAGATATGCCAGCCTTTTCCAAGTCACCAGAATCACTTAGCCTTAGGAAAGACTATCAGGCAGAGGAGAGTTTCTATGTATTTTTAATACATATTTTTGCGTAACAGATCCTTTGCATTATGGTAGTTTGTGTATCCAGACATATCGGTTTGCCAAGTGAGCTAACGATATAACTTAGCCCCTCAACAGTCCAAAACTCCATAGGGAGATTGTGAAAATTGACCCACATAAGCAAGACATCAATCTGACCCCTGTCGAGGTCTATACTAGGTTTCTATTGTTGAACAAATAAAGGTTGATCGCCAAAATGTCAAGGTCCTTGCATAATAATCTCAGACAAGTTTGCATTTGCTGTAAAGTTAAAAAGGATAGAGCTATCTTCTCTAAGCATCACCTTCTTTAAACCTTTCTTTTCCCATCAGGCTTTCGCTTAGGCTAACACAACTGGAAAACCTAGTCTTTTAAACCAGAAAAAACCCATTAATGCAGACGATCATGCTTTCGCACCAGCATTTAGGAGTTCAATTGGAGGTGAAGTAACGCCATCCTTAACAACATTATGATAGTGCTTAAGGGTTCCTTTCTTATTTTGGATTTGCACTCGTGTTTTCCAAGCGCTAGTAGCTTGGGGAACATCAGATTCTGTAACTATGGCCACATCTGTACTTGGCCACTTGTCTCCATTATTAGCTACTAGCATTTCTCTCGAAAGGGCTGGGAAGTCCGTGGATGGTAGAGTTGGACTTCTGAAAACTTTAATAGGTCCTGAACTTCAGGTCAGCTCCAATCTCAAAAACAGAACCTTTAGTGGAGAGCAGAACCTTTAAAACTTCAGCAGGATGAGCTAACTTCAATGGATCCTCCCAAAATACTTAAGACTGAAGCATGAAGATGGATCAGAATCTCCAGCAGCAATTCCTGAACTTCAAGAACTCCAGCAGAAACAGAGCTTCAATACCACAAGCTTGAAGATGCCTCGAGTCTGCACTCTTCAGCAGCAACTTCTGATCTAAAAATGTTTTGCTCTCAATGAATGAAGGCTTTGAAGATGAACAACATTTGTATTCTGTAGACTGAATGTACTTTCTGGAAATGGCAATTTATGGTAGCAATGTATGTATCTCAGTGTATGAGAAATTAGAAATACCAGTGGTTGTATAAATCAGTAACTATGAAACTTCAAAAATGAAAATTTTTGCACTTTCAAATCTACTTCATTTCCAATCTTATAAATCTTTCTTCATGTCACTCAACATACACAAATTCATAACAACTCTAAATCAACAGTAAAAGCAAGAGAAAAATTGAAATAACAGATGAAGTTTTTTATAAAATTTTTCTGCTACTATTCCATTGCTTCGAATATGATTGTTTTGAGCTTTTCAAGTTAGCTCTTCACATCTTCCTTTCTTGATTACATCAATGGTCCAAAATGAAAGAAAAAATAGCTAATGTGTAGGATCTTGACAAGTTACATACTCTCATTGGTTCAGCAGAAACAAAAAGTAAAATGGCTGGTTGATATACCAACAAGGACTGACATTGTGATCTCCTAATGATATAAAGCTGCAAAAGTTAAAAAGTCAAAAGGTGCTTGATAGTTATGGAACAAAAATTGATGCTTTATTTCATTCCTTCAATGCCAATTGTTGTTTTGACTTTAAATTCCTCAGCTTTCTAACTTGTAGGACTTCATAATTGCTTTAGGTTTTTTTGCTTCGGGAATTTTCTTCAGACTTCAATTACTCTGCTCTAGGTTACTGCTGCTCTAGCTACTCATCATCAGATTTTTCATTTTCCTGGCTTTCTTTGCATGTAGCTTCATCCTTCTTGCTTGTCTTGCTTTGCTCATCATTCTTATTCTGGCTTTCAACCATTCAGACTCTTGTTTTTGAATCCAAGCATCTCTGAATTGCTCTCAAAACCATGATCTCTAGCTTCCATTTAAATACTGAAATTCTGCTCTTCATTTTGCTTCTCTTCTTCACTCTCACTGAACTTGCAAACTCCTATACAAACTTCAACATAGCAGGCTGCATGAAGCAACACAAGTCAACAAAGTCCTCTTTTGAGAGAGAGGAAGTTCCTTCTTCTAAAACCATTTGATAGGCTAGATAGTCACTGACTAGAGAGGCAGAAACCTCAATGTCCAAGCTACAGTCGAAGAACCAAGAGAGGAAGAAGGTAGAAGGTTCGTTGTTCTCGATTAGTATTGATTAGAGAGAATGCTATGTTGTTCTCAATTAGTATTGATCAGGGAAATCTTTAACTAAGATGAAATGACATTCAGAATAGTTTACAAATGTAATTAATTATATCAATCATTACTAATAGAAAACTAATATAATTGAACCTAAATAGAGTAGATATTAATTTTATGCTTTATGTGTAATTAGAACATTGTATGATGAAAAATTGAATTACACAAAAAAAATCATACACGAAAAAGTTAGTCAAAATCACTTTGATAGTCCTAAATATTTGGTGGTCATGATAACGTCAATATTGATTTATGGATATAAATTGTTTAATTAAAAAATAAAGATAAATTAAAAGATTTTAATCTATATAATTCTAAATATGATTTTGGTTTATAATTTATATCCATTGTCAACATATGTTGGAAACTTAATGAGTCACACACAAAGAAAATAATGAAAAGAGAAAAGGTGTTTTAATTTAGTTAGAATTGATTGTATAGTTTGATAAACTTCATGATTAAATATAAAATATTTAATAAATAAAGATTAATAAAAGATATTGAATCTTTTTGGGCTGTAATTATAATTGAATACCAATTGAGCCTAAATAATTGTAATTCGTTAGGGATAAGACTGCGTATTTTTGGATCTCTACATATCATATTTCTATTGGGATTTTGTTGTTATTGTTATTGTTGTTATTGTCGTTTTTGTAATTCTATGTAAAGTTTAATTGAAATTGTAGTTTTATTTCAATTAAATTATTAAAAGTTCAATTAATTCTAATTAAAGTTTAATTGAAATTAGAATTTTATTTCAATTAAATTACTAAGAGGTTAATTAATTCTTATTAAAGTTTAATTAAAATTAGAATTTTATTTCAATTAACTTACTAAAAGATCAAAGTATTATTACAAATAGGCTTAGGCTATAAGGGAGCTAACAATTTTTGCCTAATCCTTTTCATAATAGTTGTAGAGTTCTTTCAATATGTTATGTGGACATCATAGGAGATCGGATACTTATGCGACTAAGGTGATTAAGTCAGTTCTAGAAACAGTTCGAGATAAATAACAAGAAAATGATCAAATTTCACAATAAGCTACAAATTATGATTCATGTTTTATTATGATTTAAATGTTAATTATTTTATAAAATTTTAAGTGATTTTGAATTTTAGGAAATAATACGAATTTTTTTATTTATTTCAATGCGTATGATATTAGATTTTGCTTAAATTTTTTAACAGAAGTATTAGAGATTGTAATTTTATGATTTGATTAAATTTACATGTTTTTTATTGATTTGATAAAGATTAAGGCTTAAAAACTTAATTATTTGAATGATTGATCTAATATCGATTAGGGCATCGTTAATAATTAGGGTTAGTTTTGTTTAATGAAACAAAACTATGACTGTCGCTAGAAAATTCTATGATGCCTCCCACGCTTTTATTTAAGCTTTTTGGAGACAAAATTAACACACCTCACACTTGTTCTGCTCCCTTTGTAATTGTTCTAATATTTTGCCTATAATTTACTCGTTTCTAGAAACCCAAAGTATGCCTCCTGTCTGTTTTATGGATTTGAAAAACATGATTATGAAAACCCTTGAATGTTGTTTTGATTGAGTTCTGGAAATCTTCCATTGCATATCCCCTAGCTTCTAGTTGAATGTGTGTTTTTTTTAATACAAAGGAGCTAAAACACTATTAATCTAAACTGCGCAAAACTTGGCGGTACTTAAGTCCTTGTCGATCTCTTCGGATGAGATCTTGGACCGTCAAAAGGGGCTCTAGAAGTATATGGATTCCTAGACAAGTCCTGCCTGCAATAGCGGTCAGTTAATCCGTGTACTAATTTTCCTCCCAATGTATGTGTTGGATGCGCACCTTCCAATCCCGATGGAAATCTAGTTGAATGTGCTTTGATTTTAAATATGGAATCAGGAGCAAGTGTTGGAGACGCATGAAGCGTCCCCGATACCATAAATGATGCTTGTAAGCGCTATTGATGAAGGCAACACCAGCGACACTAATCACCAATGGTGAAGCCTTCCTCGTCACCAGTGTTGTCTGTCCCCACTGATAAGGGCTTCAAACCCGAAGGAGCAACATGCCTAAAGAAGAATCGTTGGCAGGAGTGGCTTAAGGAGCAGTTAGCGACAGAAGAAACACAGGCGAGGACACAAGACACAGAAACCGTATCTAGAAAGTAGAAACAATGGCGCGCATGTCTTAGGGGACAAGCGTTTGATAGGAGACGCTGCCGGCGTGTGAACAGCACGATAGTCCCCGAATCAAATTTTATTGTTAATTATTTATGTTTTAAGCCGTCCTTTTAATTAAATTGATTTAAATTCTTAATAAATTTGCAGAAAAGTTTTTCTAATTATTTAAAAATTATTTCTTAATGTTAACTTTGATAGAAATATTTTAAAACTTAATTCAATTTTTTAAGAATTGAATTATTAAATTAAATTAGTTATCAAACTAAGAATTCTAAGGGGCGTTTGGTTTGGGCGTTTGGGAATGAAGGAATGGAATCATAGTAAAACATAATGTTTGTTTTGGGGTTTTCATTACCAAGGTAATGGATTTATTCCCATATATTTGGGAATCCACTAAACCCCCCAAAGGGGGTGGGTATCAAGTTTTCATTC
>JAOSBP010000204.1:17109339-17125576 GCA_027563825.1 Erythroxylum mucronatum
TCAGAGTTCAGTTCAAATTGTCATTTCCGTGATTACAGGTCAACATATGTGTAAGTGAGTATATATATATATATATAATAATATTTTAAAAATTGAATCAAAATTTAAGAGGTTTAAAATTTAAAAGGTATTAGATTGTTATAAAATTAATTAAAGGTTGAATAAAATAAAAAAAATTTAAAATATAATTAAAGAAGATTGTCCTTATTTAACTACTAAAGAATTTGAAGTTTAATTGAAAAAAAAGAATGTTAAATAAAAATTAATTATTTTATTTTGATTGTAAAAATTGATTAATTTACTAAATTGATTGATTAATTAATTAACTTATTGATTTTTAACAATAAATATTATTAAAGTAAATTAAACTTGAAAATTAAAAACTAAATCGAAAAATTAGTCGGTTCAAAATTTTTACGATTAAATCAGTCGAACCGATTGAATTTTTTAATTTTTGATATCTGCTGTGATTATTCCCAATTTATTAAGTTTGAACAATTTAGGTTATATGTCCTAAAGTAAAATTTTCATGGACTTAAATCTGGGTTGTGTTTTATTGGGTTGAACCGTAGCCACATAATTTACGCTTTGTAATATTTTTTTTTTGGATTCGAGGAAATCTCATAGGCGGGCCAAGCGAACACACCTCTCCGAGGGCCCAACTGGCGCATCACTCTACAGGTGAACCAAGCGGGCGCACCTCATCATCGAAGGCCCAACTAGTTCTCCACCTGCAGGTAAAACTCTGGCTGCCTCAGGCTCTTACAAGAGGGGCTAGCATGGAATCGAATCTGGGACCTAACCGAAGCCAAGCCCCGCTCTTAACCATCGAGTCATACCTCTTGAGGGCTACGCTTTGTAATATGTACATTACTATATTGATTAAGA
The DNA here is from genome assembly GCA_027563825.1 of Erythroxylum mucronatum. Classification (NCBI taxonomy): domain Eukaryota; kingdom Viridiplantae; phylum Streptophyta; class Magnoliopsida; order Malpighiales; family Erythroxylaceae; genus Erythroxylum; species Erythroxylum mucronatum. The sequence continues at coordinate 17,110,228 of JAOSBP010000204.1, forward strand.
ATTAATTGATTAGTATTTAGTATTACGAGTAAATATTCAACATCAAAATCTTGTGAATCTCTGACATTTCTTTTGGAAATTATTTATTTGGCTCATCACATGGTCTAAGTATGCTTAATTATCAGCTTTGAGTTCTCGTCTATACTTGTAGCAAAAAGAATATTAATTAAAGACAATATACCATCCAATGAAATATACATTAACATTTTTTTCTAGGCGGGAGTTATAATTCAATAACATTGTTTGTTCTTGACATTTTTTTATCCAGAAAACATTGAAATTTCACGGAGATCGCCATCAATATGCCATACCACCATATATAGAATGCCATGAAGTCTGCCATAAATTACACAAGGACATGAACTGCCAATTCCTTTTTCTTCTCAAAATAGTATGAATTTATGGTACCTTTCATGGTATACCGTTCATCTTTATATCTGAACTTAGTAGCTGCTGCTTCTTAGTTGAGCTTTGTCGAAATTTGAGTCGTGCCAAACCGACATCTTGTAAGTGGCTTATATTTCTCGTAGTTAGAAACTATCTTGGTCTCTTTGGCTCATGGAGTTGGAAAAAGAATACCTAGGAAACTAGATTAAGAATGCATTGGCATCAATTTGTTAATGTTTTAGAAAACATTACGGAAACGAGAGAGAACAAGAACGGTACTTCTGTTCAACAACTTGAGGAATAAAAAGTTTTCAAAAGATTCCAAGTTCTAGCGTGAAAGGAGGTTAAAAAAAGAGAGCAAGATTTTCTCATTTAACTCAATGATAATTGTGAAGATTTTACCATTTCGTGGATCAAGGAATTGATGATAATTATGTCTACAGGCTCACTCTGGAAATCTACGAAGTCTAGGAAGAGCAGCATTGTATGGGGAAGGCAAGAGACAAAGGTTTGCACAGAGTGTGCGTATGGAGAGTATTGTTTTGTTGTAATGATTAATGGGCACACATGTGACTAGGTGGGTACTTGATTTGTCCCTGCACAAACTAGACAATCTTGGAAGCCAGAGCCATGGAGCTAGCTATCCAAAATTTGCGTATCGACTGTTATTGATAAAACATGTTGATACATTTGTAACATCTCGTGACACGTTTATGGGCAGATGTGTGAGAATTTAATATATATCAGAAATAATTTATTTATTCGTCGTCATCCCTTACTTAACTATTTTATAATCTCAACACGCCATAACTACGAGTCTATAGCTCTCTGTACAACCTTGTACTTTTAAATACATCAAAAGAAGAAGGCATTATTTAGCAAATTAGGATGATAGCTAATGTGGAGGAAAGGTCAAGGTTTAAGAAGGGTAGAACAGCACGTGTGGAGAGTATAATAAAGACAATGGGGTGAGAAGAGAAGTGAAGACACGAGGAGGAGCCCCCGTGAGGAGTGTTTGGAGTCATCCCAAATTCACAACCAAACTTAATCTTTGTTGCGTCTCTCGTTCGCTTCTTTTGATGAATTTTGCATATTATTTTCATTCTTTTATTTATTCATTCATACTCTACTCCACAACAATCCTTTTTTCAGTTTTGTTCCATAACACAAGTCATCGTCTCTGTTTGAGGCTAATCCTTAGGGTATATATGTTGATGACAACAAAGATTTGGGATCTTTGGTTGGGATGAAGCCATTAATTTGTTTTTCTCTATAAATTGTTTGCCTCGAATTTTAAATAACTTAAATTTAACTCGCATGAAAATGGATTCATAATTTAATTAAGGCCTTATCTAATAGTTAAAATTCTATTCAATGAGGATTGCCCAACCACTTTTGTGAGGCTAACTTAATTGGTTTTATATATTTACTAACACACCCCCTTGTGCTGATTAATAGGTGGGTGGTAGGATTTGAACTCAGGACCATTTGATCACAAAGGCTCTGATATCATGTTAAGTGACCGTTTAGCTATTGTAGTGAAACGGTCACTTAATAACTTTGAATGCAAAATTAGCACTTTGCAAGTTCTTTGCTTACAAAGTTACATACCAATTGCATGTAGTAAAAATCTGAAATTTTACCTGAAACATTGAGATATCTTCTAATATATAGATTTTCGTATCCTTTATGTTAATAATAATCGGGTTCAATTTTTCTACTTAATCGTCTAAAAGAGAATGAAAACGACGCTTTGAGTTTTTTTATCCCATAAAACATATACTCATGTTCTTTTGCTATTTGTTAAGATTGTGATTTACAAAAAAAAAATGAAATGAAAGAAGTCTAAGCAAAATTGGTGAACTCATGTCCTTAATATTATTAGCCACTAACTTTATTAATTTGTAGTATAGAAATTGGCCTTGCAAATGAATAATTTTCTGACATCTATGTGATTTTTTTTAATTATTTGAAGCTTCAAGAGTACCTCAAATTTTAAAAAGAGAAAAAGATACGTAACTCTCCTATAATTTTATTTTTTGAAATTTTTTGAAATTTTTTAATGGTTATTTTAATTTTTAGAAAATATTTAATTTAAATTAAAAATAATAATGGAACGCATGTAACATGAATATCACATCAAATATTGTTGACATAAAAACTTAATCCAATTCTTAAACTCTATATATAAAAATTAGATTTACTGTAATTATTTTAAATCATTAATTTTGGTTAGGTTTAATTGATTTGAGCCGAGTTTAAGAATTATGTTAACATTTCATATTAATAATATTTAGTTGATTCATGCGTAATATTTGTATTAGTCCATATTTTATTATTAGTTTTCAACAAAAATCTAAGATAAATAAAAATTATAAAAAAATCTTTAAAATTAAGTCATATCGGACTCCATCTCTTCTATCTCAATTACGTAACTGGGATAACGTCGAAGCAAGTGATGGTATTTTGGGGACAGTGGTAGAAACTTGGCCGTACTTGTTTATATTAGATGTGCCCATGACTGAGTTTTTCATTTTTCCAAAACAACCAAATTATTCATTTTTCCAGAACACCAAAATAATTTGGTTGCAATTTCTTCTTAAAATTCACGTGGAGGCTTTCAAGTAAATCCATATTCCAAACGTAATTATCTCTATCTCTATGTGTAATGTTTCCCTGGGGCTGGGGCTGGGGCTGGGGCAGTCACGTGGGAGGAGAATAGACGACATCATATATACATATTTTTTTTTTGGTAAATGACATCATATATATTTGATAGCTCATCTCCTCTTTCAAACAGCTTCTTTAAAGCTCGTAGATTTGATAGAAAATATTAAGACAAACTGAATCATTGAAAAAGAGAAGAAATCGACCATGGTTTCCAGGGAGAACAAGAGAACAACATTGCATGAGAAGCTGCAACTTCTTCGTTCCATTACCAACTCCCATGCTGTAATTCCCTGTATCTCTGAACATTTACGGTGTATTATGTTGGATCTCCCCCTTTCATATATACCATGTATATTCCGTCACTCTCCAGCCCCCTTTGATGTTAATACTCTTGATTGATCCTTATTTGTGTTGGTCACAGTTTTAGTACCCTTTTATTTGATGCGTTCGTAGATTTTGTTTGTCCCTATTTTCAGTTAGTATGTAAAAGCTTATCTGCCTTCCTGATCACGTTCTCGTACTTCGTCTCCATTCTTCTGCTAAATATACTAACGTCAATATACTTATGTTGATTAATTAGTATTCAGTATTAAAAATTTACGAGCTCTCTCCTATCCCTGTTGACGGGGAACAAGCTCCTGGTCAAAAGCTACCAGTGGTGAACTTGCTACGTTTGGCATTTCTTTCTCCTAGCAATAATATCCAAATAAAATTGAATCTGCTGATTCTCTGTGGTTATAAATTCGGTTCTTATATAGATAAACGTGTAATATAAAAAAGAGTACAGATTCACATATTATTTGCGTGTAACAGGTTAACAAAACCTCTATTATAGTGGACGCATCGAAGTACATTCAAGAGCTGAAGCAAAAGGTAGAAAGACTTAATCAAGATATAGAAGCTGCCCAGATTTCAACCAACGCTAATAAATTGCCTATGGTACCAATGACTTCAATTTCTATTAATCATCTCGGAGACTTGTCTTTTGGTTTCTTCTCGAAGTACTCAACTGATGTTTCAGTAAATTTTCCTTTTATTCACAGCAGGTGAAAGTAGAAAGCCTAGAAAACGGTTTTATGATCAATGTTTTCTCGGATACAAGTTGTCCTGGATTGCTGGTGTCCATATTGGAAGCCTTTGAAGAACTGGGTCTTAATGTGCTGGAAGCTAGGGTTTCTTGTACAGACTCTTTTCATCTACAAGCAGTTGGTGGAGAGGTAAGATTCAGAAAACTTCTTATATATTAATCACATGTATGTGCTTAAAGGCTTAGAATCCTCTCCCCATCTGTGGTTTGTTGGGACTATCATTGGTGGAACAGTCAAACGTTTCCATTTTTCCAGCCTAACTATGTAGCTACCTCAATTTTATATGTAGCTAGTACCGCAATATGAAGTTAATTCAGTTAAATTAGTCTACTTAGAGTTCAGTTTTTTTATCCAATTTTACCCTATCGAATCTTGTCTAATATCTAAAATAATATCGTTTTAACCATTGGATATGAGATTTAAAAAAACCTTACTACGGTAGTAGAAAGTCAATTTAAATTTGGCCCATACCTATTTTCGTTTTACAGTGTAGATATCAATCTTCACGATTCTTACATTTATGCACCTATTAAAATTTAAACATTAATTGCTTGTCTGATATGATAATATATCAATAACATTAAAGTTTTCACTTTGCAGACTATAGAGCGAAATGAAGGCATTGATGCTCGAGTTGTGAAACAAGCGGTTCTGCATGCTATTGACAAATGGATTGAAAGTAGCGAACGAAAGTAATGAAATTATAATATTATGCATATGTCCAGATTTTTTATTTACAATTCGATTCTCTCTTGTAAGGAATTGCGCTCCTTACCCACATTTTGCTTAGAACAAAAAGAAAAATAAAGCGTCGAATTGGTACAATTGAGAATAATCCAGCTACTTCTGAATTTCGTTTCCAAATTAAAGTTGAAATTAACTATGTTGAAGTTCAAATCCAATTAGAACCACAAATAATATTAGATATCTCTCTGTAAAAATCAGAAACTTTCTACTTTAGGCACAACTCTAGTGTAGCAGCGAGTAACTTTCTAGATTGGGAAGGTTTTATGGAAGCCTTCAAAGGAGGCAATATGATGACTTCCTCTCCCCCTTTTGAGGCTTTAAAGGAAAATCATTCCCCTTCAATATAGGAAGTTAGGGATTTCATGTAGTAGAAAACCACAAACAAGCAGAATGTGGCAACTCCATTTGAAGCAAAAAAAAATCCTAGAAATATGTTGTTGATACTAACATTTCAAGATACCCAAATAGAATTTCAAGTCTCCAATTTCTCTATTTTCCACTCAACTACCTTGTTGTGCTCATCCCTCATGCTAAGCCTAAATATTCTGACTATATCCCTCTCATTGAGAATATATGGATTTGGTATGATAATTGGATTGAATTTAGTCTATTAGTGCAAAGAAGTGAGATTGCTCAGTTTAGTAACAGAATCCCCCTAAATGCAAAAGCCTCCTCACGTATTCAGAATGGTATGTGGTCTGGTAGTTTTAGAGGTTTCACCTCTTTACTTCAATACTTTCCCTAAATTACTCACTGGTATAGAGAAGATGGTGTCACCTGGATTGTAGACTCTAAAGGAGTGTTTTTTTAAAACAATTATTGCTATAAGATCCTCCAAGCCAATATAGAGTGTGTACCTTGGTGTGATTTGTTATGGGAAAACTCCATTAATCATAAAGGTTCTATAATTACTAGGTTGGAAATTAAAAATAGAATCAGAACCAAGAATATGTGGTTTGGCTCATATGATCCAGTTTGTGTGTTGTTCAAGGAAACACATAAAGATAGAAATCACTTGTTTTTTCAATGCAGATATTCCAAGTCTGTTTAGAGCAGAATCATGCATAAGCTAGCAAATTATTGTCAAACTTATGATTAGCTTGGATTACTAAAATGGATTATCGGGTCAACATAAATTCAGAAGCAAAATGGATTAATTTACAAGACATCATTCACTACTACTATCTACTCCTTATGGAAAGAAAGGAACACAAGAATTTACAGAGGTGAAGAAATAAGCAAAAATCAGCTAGTTGAGGACATTATCAATTGGATTAGGGTTGTATCAATTTTCAAGAATGCTCATAACTACCTGTCTGTCTATCAAATTAAAGAACAAATGGCATTTGTAAACTCATAAAGTTGTTTATCCTGCTTGCTTTTTGTTTGAATTGATATAACTTTGATGTATGTATCAGATGTGATCATTGTAATGTTGTGATGATGAATTTTGCTTTGCTACGGTTAATAAAATTTATTAATTTTCCAAGAGAAATGTATTACTAACAAAGGAATTTTTATAAATTATAATAAGTAGAAAACATATTTTATTGAAAATTGTGTTCAATTAAATTTTTGTTAAAAAAATACAAGATAATTGGAAATAGTTTCCAATTGAATTTGCAAATTGTTTTCAAATCATATTAAATTTTTATTTAAAATAGAAATTTAACTCATTTAGGTATCAATAGGTTTAATCTAATTTAATTATTCACAGAGTTGGAAATTTTATTTTAGATTATGAAGATCAATAATTGGAATCAAACAAAGCTTAATATTTTATGCATATAATGTGATTATATATGCATAAGTTGCATGATTTATGTATATATTTTATGCAGGTTAAATTGTATGCTTTTTATGTATGATTTTCACATGCAAATTTGTGCTTAATGAGACTAATAGAATTAAATTCCTTATTAAAATATTAAGTATATGATGGGATAAATAGATTAAATCCTTTTTTGAAATATTAAGTATATATTTTCAACATGATTGTTGTCTCCTATTGTTATAAAAATAAACTAGAGCTGATTATTGTTAGACTTGTTGAGCAAACTAAAGTCTACATTAACTTGAATATTTTTGGTCCTATAAAATGAGTCCTACTTAACTAAATTTGTGTGATTTAGATGAACAAACTCATGATTATATGAATTTAGAGGCAGGGTTAGAAATAACATATAAGATATGTTTTAGCAAAAGTTGTTACCTAATAGATCTCAGAGTCAAATGAGATGTGACTAATAAAGTTGTTATCTACCTAATTTAAATTTAGTTGATTTGTTGAGCAAACTCAAGATCAATTAAATTTTTGAATAAGATCTTAGCCTATTAGAGATATTAGAGTAATCTTTTCGAATAGTAAGGGTTATTATTTCGAATAAAATAGTAGAGTAACCAAATAAATGATTAAGTTCTAATCTTATTTTCTGGTCATTGCATATAACTAATTACTTGCTTTTTCTACATTATATTTTACTCTGAGTAGAATTTACCTTTTTTAAGTATAGTTGATACTAAATTAGTGAACCAAATTCTTTGGACAAAAGGTTAAGTTTGAGAAGAATTATTAAAGTCAAGTAGAATAATTGTATATACATTATGCAATTTTGCTATTATTCCCTGCTTAGGATTTGGTGACAAAGTTTTAGAGATATGTCAATATCATATTGATGAAAAATAATATAATGAAAATTTGAGTTGACCAATGTCTTATAAACTTCAATAACAATATGTAAGATGTATAACAACACCGTGATCGCATAATGTAGTATGAGGTATACAGTAAAGTTAGAAGGTATAGTACCTTAATGGAATTGTTTCACTCATTTTATCCTACAAAAAACATGAACATGGATTAGAATTGAAGGCATTGGCTTACGTATGATAATAGTTGTTATTAGAAGAAAAATAATTGCATTAATTTTCTTGCTTATACATGACATGACAGAGATCATATGTATTTCTAGTTCATGCTTATGAATATTTGATATTGAATTTAGATTCAACATTATTATAATGTTCAAGACATAATAAGAAATAGATTGCAAGTAAAAGTAGTTGATCAAATTTTATACAAATAGTTTGTATTTCTTATATCAAAAGAGACTCTTTTGCTTAATATAAGTGGCAAGAATATAAATTTTGATATTTTAGATCATCCTTTCATAACTTGTTGGTTAAATCAACATTATAAAAATCGTAAAGTTACATACAAGAATATATGTATCCTTTTGATTTTGAATCATGTAAAACTTGTTAAGCTGAACAATAACCAAATCATTCTTTAGTGAAATGATATGATGGTATTGAATTATTAAATCTTATACAAGTGATGTGTTAGATGTAATAACAATTCATAAAAGGATGATTCTTATATTTTATTAAATTTACTAATAACTTTAAGTGTTATAGTCATATGTATTAAATAAAGTAATGATTTAAAATTTTGAAATGTTTAAAATGTTTAAATCTAAGTATAAATTAATCATGAGAATACTGAAGCATTTCAATGAAATTGACAAAGTGAGATTTAAAATTTTCAATTTTCTGTAAGGAATGGGATTCTCTAGTTAATATATCCACAACTAAATTTTATAATAGTATAGATTTAAGTAAGGATGAATATACAATATGAGATTTATTTCTTTTGTAACTATACCAAGTACAATGATTTACCTTTTACAGTTCCATTTAAATTAATTAACAATATTTCATATTAGATACGAAATCATAAGACTTTGAAATAGTCAAAGTTAATGATTTTTAGATGTGATATTTAATTGAGGCATGTATTATCTAATAAGTTTAAAAGTAAATTGGGTAACAAAGGTTATGAAATATCCAAAAGGTTGGATATAATCTTATAGACCTATTGATCAAATTGTTTGTTTCAATTTATACTTATAGGAAAATGATTCTCAAGATAAATAATAGGAGTCAGATGAAGTTTGAAGAAGCTCAAATCTCATAACAGTACATCCAATTGGAACTAGTGTCTTTATTGATACATTAATGTATAAATGAAAGGTTATGAGACTTTGAAAATATCTCTTTCATAATGAATTCAAAAAGTTTGTTTTTAAAGATGATTGTGAATTTATAATGTCAATGTTAAGGTTAGTGGGATTATAGTTGTCCTTTCTAGTGGAATTATGTAGAGACATATTGTTCATAGAGATAATAATAATTCATATTTTGAATTGTTGAAAATATAATTATCAAAGAATAATTCATATTATATATGAAAAAGTAACAACTTAATTTTGGAAATTAGATCTATAGAGATAGAGGCAAAGGTTATTTACCTATTTTAGTCATATATAATGTACTAAAAGTGTTTAGTATTTGAGATATCTAATACTTGTGGAGTATTAAAGATGTCTATTATTCTATATATGAGTTGAAATTTGAGTTCAAATTTATGTGGATATTAACTTTAAAAGTAAATCCTTGTTAAGGTATATTTTACTTATTACTAATTATTACATTTTTTATTCAATGGAAATAATTATTTGGATCAAGAAGTTCTTTAATGAACTCAATATAGTTCCTTTCATTCTTTAAGATATTAAGGTACTATAGAACATTACAGTCATTGGACATACAAAAGGTAACAAAGTTTTATCAAAGATCTAAGTATGTATTTAGCCACTTTCTCTTAATTATAATGATAATTAAGATGAAAGTTGTAAGATTTAAACAAGTACTTACTATAGAGAATCTTATAGAATTCTCTCAGCAAACCATTACCCCAATTGTAGCATGATCATCATACAGAGATATGATATAAGATATTTAAACAATTGGGTCAGTGTAAGTGAGAGATTGTTGGTTTGTGCCCTATAATCAATCGATTGGTTGTATTCTAGTGTCCTATGTTCATTATCATATACATATTCAGATATATGTGATCATGTGCATATGATATATATATATATAACAAATGAAATTATAATGTGATCATATTATGATATTTATATTGCATTTATGAATTATTCTTAAATTATTACTAGTCATTATTCTACTGAGACTGAAAATTAGTAATTCATAACAAGAATAGCTTATGTTTTTTCCTTATGAAGGAATCAATTGATCTCATATATTAAAGTATAGAGATACTTAAACAAACGTGCTTATACTTATTGAAAAATAAGTTGACTAAATTGACCCTATAAGAGAATTCCATTTAGAATATTAATTTTTATATATAGAAATTATCATTATGATGACTGCATAAGTAATTCTTTGAATTAAGATCTCTAAAGTATTTCGTTTGAGGATTATTATGTTTTGATACTACTTATGATTTATTATAGTCAAGAGTAACTAAATTTGTAGTTATTGGATATAACACAAACTATATAGAGATAGCTGAGTGATCAATATATGATTCATCACTCAAAATTAATTAGGAAGAATATTGTTTTCGATTCGTAGTTATTTGAGAAATCCTTCGCTAAAGTAGAATGATAGTTTGTAAAATAGTTTATAAATGACAATAATGTCTTCAAATACTAATGGCATAGAACTAATATGATTAGAATCAAATAGAGTAGACATTATTTTTATATTTTATGTCTAGTTGGAACATTGTATAACAAAAGAATTTAATTATAAAATGATCAATGATGCATTGTTAGATGTCAATTTTGACATATGGATTTAATTATTTAATTAGATAACTAAAGATAAATTAAAGAGAGTTAGTTTATCTAATTCTAAATATGATTTAAGATCATAATTTATATTCAGTGGTAACATATTTGAAAACCTAATGGATCACATACAAAGAAAAAGTTGAAGAGAGAAAATGTGTTTTAATTAAGCTGAACTTAATTATAAAGTTTGAGAAATTTTCTGATTAAATATGAGATATTTAATAAATAAGGATCAACATGAGATAACGGATCTTATTTGGATATAATTGGTATTTAATTACAATTAATTGTAATTCTAATTAAAATTAGAATTTGATTTCAATTAAATTACTTAAATATAAAAACTTATAATAAACAAACTTAAGTTTTAAGGGATTTAGTCCTTCTTGTCTCCACCTTTTCTACAACAATTGTCATATTTTCCCAACTCATTCTATAGAAATTGTTAAAGGTTAAACACTAATACGATTATGGTAGTTGAATGAGTCGACTTCATAAATGGTTCAAAAGGAATGACAAGAAAATGATTAAACTTTGGAAGGTACGTGTAACACCCTAACATACACCCTAAAAGTATTATAGCATGTCTAGGGTGTATTAAGAAGTGAACACAATGAACTGAGTACATCTAAGTATAGTAAGAGACATAATAGTACTTAATGTAAAAGACAAAGAAAAATGGATAATTTTTTCCCATCGACATGGACATACATACTTAAATATATGAAAATTTTGATATGTTTGCTTGGAATTATGAATGTGATGTGAATTGATAAAAGAAGTATTCTATAAGTAAATGAGATGTTTAGGTTAAATTGGATGTATTTTTATGTTGCTTTTGCATGATAAGACCGAAGTTAGTTGATTTGGGATGTGTACCTCGTTGAATGGATAGGTTCCACTGAACGTATTTCTATAATTTGGACATATCTTGGTCTGTATACCTCCAAATTGGATAATTATAATTGAAAATTAATCTAGAGACATATATATATAACTTTCATGAAGGAATCAAAGTTTTATTGTGCCTCTAAAAATTTTGAATTCTAGCTTGAAGTTGAGTTATGGTTGTTGTCCCTGTTTTCGAACAACCGGTGGTGTTTTGGGTATAACTCCTGGAATAATTAACCAAGTTGCATGAAATTTGTTACATTAGAAAATTAAGACATATTTAAGGCCAATGTGGGAAGTAAAGGAAGAAGAAGAACCAATATGCAATTTTTCTAAAGTTAAAACATAGACCAATTGGATTAAAGCATGTGTGAATAATAATAATAAAGCATGTCTGTCCAATAGGAATAAAGCATATGTGTGGGTCTTGAAAGTTCTAGAATGGGGATATGGAGAAGGGAGATGCATGACATTTTGGAGGTTCTAAGTTCAGATTTTTGTCCTCTCTATTTCACCTTCTTCATCCCATCATTTTTCATGTAAGAAATCAAGCCAATCTTAGCCGAAAATCAAAGTAAAAGTTAGGGATTTTCTCTTCACCTTTATCTCTTCTTACTTTGTTTATGAAGGAATGAAATTATAAGGTTGGAAGTGAGATTGAGAGGTATATTTTTGGTGTTTTTAGTTGGTGAGTCAATAAAGCCAAAGAGGAAGGGAAGGAAAGGCAATAGAAGACCTACTTTGTCAATTTTCAAGTTTGTGACTTCATTTAGTTGATTTCTGTATTTGTATATGTTTGAATGGATATAAAGATACATTGGATGTGGAATGGTTGCTGGATGATACTTTGGTGCTATTTTGGTGTTATCTCGTATAGAATCGGTTGAATATGACAAGAGATTATTGTGTAGTAGAATTATGTCTAGGGTTGTTTGAGTCAGTCACATTGTTTGAGCCATAACTCAGAATACATACCTCCAAATTGTGTGATTTCAGTTGCATATAAAACCTAAGACATAGAGCTAAATATATATAGAAGGGACTCTGACTTAATTCTGGCTCTATGACCTTTGAAATTGAGATTGAAAAAGGTAACCTGATGCTGCCCATGTTTTGGAGCAGCTTAAGATATTTTGCTTATATATCATGATTTAGAAGTCCAAATGGTCCGATTGTTAGTACTGTAGAAACTATAGACATATAGGAAAAAATGTCTGGAAGATCTAGAAACCTAGTTCTGACTTTTCTATATGCATATTAAGAAACAAGTAATGGTATGAATGGAGAGAGTGTCCATCAAGACCGTGACATTGTTTTTGTTTCCGATTTGTACCGCATCTTATCTGAACCTTTATGAATGTGTATGAAAATTTTCAAACACCTAGAACTAAATGAAATAGGACTTACCATATGTGAATTGGATGATTAAACATTGGAATTTAAGATTGGGCGTAATGCATTCCAAAGAAAACTTACATGTACATAAATGATTTGTTTGTGTATGTATAGTATGATTATAGAAGTGTGATTTTGACACCCTTTTAATGGTGATTAGTTATGACTTGCATGTATGAACACAGATATAGATTTTGTGACTTGAAATGTATATCATATAACTTGTCAATATATGAATTGTGAAATTGGCAAATAGTTAAAGGAAATGTAACAGTGCCTACTTTATTGTCTTGGTTGTGGATAGATAGGCATGCCTAGGGTTAAACTGTAGTTGCTACATTTTGACACCACTGGTGTCCACAATTCGATACCTTCGGGTATCTGCAGTTTGATATCTTCGGATATCCATAGCATCTGTTATCCACACCCAAAAAAAATATACAGGCTTAACACAAAAAGGAAACTTAATAGTCATAAATAAGAAATACAACATAACAACATGAATAATTGGTATTGATAAGAATTTGTATTAATTGTAATGATGTGCAATTATATTGATAATTTGTATCAATGAGCGTTGAATATCAATATTTGAGTTATGAACGTGCATTTTCAGTATATGGATAATATGTTGCATTATGTACTCTGCTTAAGTATGCCATCATTGTTTACATGAGCATTGGGTATTAATTTTTGGTTCATGAAGGTGAATTTATGGTACATGAGTTGTGATATTTCTGAATGTGTGTGTGCTTGGCAGATGACTGTCGTGAGAAATCATTCAAATTAAGTGTTTCCCCCCACAAAGTTTTCAAGCTTAGCACGGGTGTTAATCCGTATAGGTCCAAGTCATAGAAGTGAGGTAAAGGGAACATTTGCAGGGACCAAGGCCAATAAATAGAAAAAAAAATACTTTCGAAATATGTTTTTAGTTACAGATGATTACATGTATAATGAAGAAAGGAGATTGTATGTTTTCTTTTAGATTACTATATAAATGTAAAGTTGTATTACTATTATCAAATGATAATGTTAAGTATAAGGGAGTTTTGCAATGTATATATGTATAGAATTGAATAGAATTGTATACCTTGAATACGTGTACAAGAATTTGGTTGTTATATGAGTAAATGGTTGTAGGATCCATATAGGGGGTGTACAGTACGAATTATGATTCATGTTTTATAATATTTTATATGTCAACTATATTATAGAATTTAAGTGATCTTGATCCTTGAGAAATATAAAAAAAGTTTCAAGTTTATTATGCCATGTGTAAGAACGAATTTCGCTCGATTTCTAATAACTATGTTACTAAACTATAATCAACCACCTGACTGTAGGACATTAATTGATACAAGATGCTTAATAATTCTTCCAAGTTGGCAAATCAAGGCTCCACATATAGGGAGCAAGGTCTCTTAACGCACCAAATCACTAAGTTGCTCATCCTTCAAGGTTGTAGGCTTTGCAAGGCCTAGGTATTGAGCTAGTGAGTCGCGGTATTGTAAAAAATTTGTTACTGGAACGTGCATTTTGCCTAAACTCACATACGTCGTATATTTTGTTAACATCAGCAAACAATGTTGCGAAGTTTAGTTGTCCAATTATGTTTGGTAAATTTGTGTTAAGAAGTAAACTTTAGTCAAATCATAACAATAATATGGTTGGATATACTTCGAAAGTCATCCATAATTAGTTGATGTGCTAATCAATAATGGGACATCAACATATGATCATTTTTGTGATAGAGATCCCAACAATGTCAAAAGAATTGGGTAGGGATGTGTTAGTCAACTGAGTACTTCAATTGAGAAACGAGCCCAAGGTTATTAGAAAATAAGAATTCAGAGTCAATTTCTTAATTTCTTCTTTTGTTTCAATTGGAATAAGTCAATCGAAGCTCTTTGCTTTTGTTTTTTGTGTTTTGTGTTTTGTGTTTTGTATTTTGTTCTTTGTTCTTTGTCTCTTTTTTTTCCCTCCTTTATATCCTTATCTGCTCCGTATGTGGCTGACCCTTTACAAATCCCCGATGACCTTTTAAGCGTAATAATTTTTTCACCTTATCTATAGTCTAAGGCAATAGGCAAAAAGAAAACAAGGAAAAGGATAAAAGAGTACAACAAATGGCACGACCGTAATTCATATGTAAAGATATTGTAATGCAAATGGTGGCAGAATGATTAATTAACATATTTTAATTATGTTTAGCAATCAACCTGAGTTTCAAAAATTTGAGTCTCAGCTAAGTTCAGACTCGGCTATTCATGCATGTCTCGGTCTAGGCCTAACCCCCTGTATGGTTGATGTCCCCGGGGACGAGGACAGATGACAGGACAAAATAATCCTGTCTCTGATGATGTTTGGTTGCTGTCTCTAATTTTTTGTCCACCGTCTCCGGATGACAGGGACAAAATTTTTTGTTCATCTAAAAAATGAAGGACATTGTCCCCGTCTCCGAGACAAAACACATAAGCAACAGAAATACCCCTCCTCTCACAAAAGCAA
>JAOSBP010000204.1:17131641-17149507 GCA_027563825.1 Erythroxylum mucronatum
GGTATTTTCGTACATCCTGTGTATTTTCAGTTATACTTCATATTGTGTTATGGTCTTTTTCGCAACGTATTGTTAATACTCGGGCCATACAAGATCCAACATTCTATTTATAGATAGCCAAATGAATATGCTTGAAGGTGAAAAAAATTCATCTCCCAACTACTCTACTTAATTATAGAAAATTCTAGAATTATAAAGAGATGGTGTTTATTAAAAATTCATCTCCTAACTAATCTAATTAATTCAAAAATTCTAGAATTAAAGAGAGATGGTACTTATTAAAACTTGTGATGCCCCACTAATTATAAAGGGACCCCAACATTCTCAACACTTGAATGTTGCCACATTATTAAATGTATTTCACAATGCTAAACCCAATAATTGGTCTCATACATTTAATGATCTAAGACAAGAAATACAAATTTTATTCGCATCATTGCTTATAAAGGTCTAACCAAAAAGAATTAAAAGCAAATGAAATTAGTCCACAACTTTGTAATCCATCTAAATAGGCTAACTCAAACATGCCATGTTAAGGGAATGTAGATGAACAATAAGCAAACTTGAATAATTAATTTATCCAATAAATACTTAATAAGTTGCCAATACCAAAGTTAAATATACTGTTGTTAAAAGTTTTATAATATAATCACATATTCACTAAACAATATAGTGAGAGTTAATGAAAATTATAGATTTTTATGGTGCAAAAAATGTAATAAAGTAGAAAGGTCTTCTAATCAAAATTAATTAGTCTCATAAAGGATTGGTACTATAAACTTTTAGTAACATCTTTAGTTAAATTCAAATTGTTAGGAATCCATTTTGAAGCATATTATTTAAGCAATAAGTGATGATTATGAGGCTTAATGTCACTTTTTTGAGTGGCACAAATACCTATAGAAACACGAAAGCAATACATGAAAAGGTTTAGTCTAAAAATAACTTAAGTCTAAAAATTAGTTCTTCTATAGTTGCATTAATTTTTTAGAAAGGCTTAAGGAAACATTAACCATCTTGAAGGTCTATGCAAATGGATAAGACTAGGTCTTTTAAAGAGATTTAAGAGAGATCAAGAAGATAAATTCATCTATAGGAAGGTAAAAAAAAATTACAAGAGCATTATACTTAATCACAAAGGAGAAGGGTTAGATATATGACTAATCAATTCATAGTAATGCGATATACTTATAAAAATTGATAAATTTGGAAAAGAAGTAAGCAAAGCAAGAGGGATGGAAAAGAGATTGTCATCTTTGAATGCAATCTTTAATAAAATTCTTAATTACCTCATAGGCAAAGATATTACTAATCCACTTTAGCTAATGTCACTAAGAAAAAGAAGATGGAGAAATATTATAATTGCATCTGGATTATGGGTAAAGCTAAATATTGCATGAACTTAAATATATAGGTTCAATTTACAGTTTCATATAGTCTCAACCACAAACCCAGAAAAGAGGCTTTCAAACTAGATAAAATTTAAAGCGTAGATCTTTAAAATTCACATACAGATGATATGGTAGTCGAGGAAACAATAGCCAGTTATTAGGTTAAGAGGATATTAATAAACAAAGGAGGCTTAGTTGACATCTTATTTTATAATGTTTTAAAGAAATATAATTTTAAGTGCAATAATTAAAGCCTACATATATGTTTTTAATTTGATTCATAGAGACAAGGTTCATTTGGAAGGAAAGGTTAGCTTATCGGTGACATTAGGATTGCAACCTTGCAGGGTGACTCTAGTGGTGAATTTTCACCTTTTATACAAGCCTATAGCTTATAATATGATCTTTGGATGATTTTTGCATAATAAGAGCTATATTAAGCCTTTACCAATTATGATGAAGTCCCTAACTGAGAATAACATTGGTTAGCTATAATGGGACCAAAATATGTTTCGATAATGTTACATGACTTCATTGAAGGGAATGAAAAAGGTAGAGTAATTACATATTGACGAACTAGTTGTATGATATCTTGATAGATTGCTACCAATAAAACTTATATAAGTAGTTAATATTTAAATTGGAGAGCTTGGAAGCTAATGAACCTTAAACGTTGGAGCTAAAATGTTCTTAATAAAATAATGAGCCCTTACCAATTATGATGAAGTCCCTAATTGAGAATATCAACAGTGAGCTATAATGGGACCGAAATATGCTTTTATAGTATTACTTGACTTCATTGAAGGGAATGAAAAAGGTACGAGCAATTGGATATTGAGGAACTAGTTGTATAAGATCTAAAGGGGTTTTTGAAAATAAAACCTATATAACTAGTTAATATTTAGATTAGAGAGCTTGGAAGCTTATAAACCTTGAACATTGGAGCTAAAATATTCTCGATAAAAAGAAAGGCAAAACAATAACTCTTAATAAAGTACAATGATGAATTTTCTTGACTTTTGCTAAATTTACAAAAGATAATACAATAAGAAATTACTAATATGCTAAATATAAGTCTGGCTTCATGCCTATAAAGAAAAAGAAGAGAATGTCACAAAGGAAATGCAAATAATGATCTAAGAAGAAGTTGATAGACTACTCCACAAGATTTTTATTAAGAAGGTATAATGATAGGAGAATGTAATAGTTATAAAAATTCAAACAAAAAGTGGAGGAATTGGAGAATCTATAGATATTTGAATAAAGCATGTCCTAAAGATTTTTACCCACTACCCAATATTGAAAAACTTGTAGATCTGATGTTAGATTACATATGGTTGTGTTTTATAGCTGCATGCTCATAATTTAACCAAATCTGCATATGTGAGCTAAATCAAAATAAAATCTCATTCATCATCCTCAATAAAACATATTGTTATAAGGACATGTCTTTTGGATTATAAAGTACAATTGAAGCATATCATATGATAATCACTATGGTGTTCTAAAGGCAATTAAAAAGAAACATGGAATTTTATATCAATAATCTAATAGTAAAGACTCCAACTAAATCAAATTATCTAATAGACCTTCAAGAATGGTTTAAGACTCTTTTAGAGAATATAATATGAAGTTCAATCCTTAAAAAATATGTTTGGTATTTGAAGTAGAAATTTTTTAAAGCTCCATTTTGAGTTTAAGAGGATTAGAAGTCAAATCAAACAAGATTACATTATTCTTAGTAATGGTGATTCCTTTACAAAAAGATGCCTAGAGACATATAATAAAAATTGCCAACTTGTCACAAACTTTTTTTTTAATCTAAATCTATAGAAACTTGATTACTATTTCTCAATTTGCTTTATTATGCATAAAATTTAAATGGAGCCAATACTGTCAAAAAGATTTTAAATATATGAAATAATAAATGTAGAGCCAGTACTTTTAGGTATGCCAGTTGATAAGAAAGACTTATATCATTATCTAATAATCTTATATAAGGCAATGAAGTTCTATTGGTAAGAGAAAAATAATATTAAATGTCCATGTATTATATCAGTAAAAAATTTTAAGAACCAGAGGTGAGGTATTCTACATTCATCCCATAGAGTTTTAGGAAGCCTAAATGATATTTTATTTCATTATAGAATGCACATTCTTGAAATGATAGTGTAAAGAGATAGATGTGTAATAGCTAACAAGAGTTATACACATAGATGGATAAAATGGAGAAGGAATATTCTGACAAAGACCAAATGGAATACATATTCGATATTACCATAAACAAAATTTAAAGAAACTAACAATAAAGATGAGTATAAAACAATCTTATACAAAATTTGATTAGTGAAAGGAATTTAGACTTTAAGAGTGCATTTTTAGGGACGAGACATAATTGCACTCGAGCAAAAGATAGTGGCCCAGCTAATTAGGTGAGATGAAGATTGAACTTCCCTAATTAAAAAATATATAAATAAGAGAGAGCTTCCAAATGAAAAGGTACAAGTTTGAAAGCTAATATATAGATTAACTCAAAAGGTTATGATTAAAGAAAAAATGTACATACAATCTTTGATGTGATGGTCCAACAGAAGTGCAATACATCTTGAAATAACTTAATGAAGGATCTTGTAGGACATAACAAGGAATAATAACTTTAGCCTAAATGATCTTAAGAGTTGGTTATTTTTGGCCAACTCTAGAGAATGGATCTACTGATTATATAAATACTTGTAATAGTATTCAAATATATTCTCATTATCATCATAATTCAATTGCATATTAGTCACCAAATACAAATTGTAATAGACTAAATTAGTAGGATTTGGACATATTAGGGCCCTTCCCACCTATTTCCAAGCAACATAGGTTCATTCTTAGGCCGTTGAATATTTTCATAAATGGGATTAACAATGGCATGAGTACCGTATCATATCGGCTAAAAAATGGTATAATAAATGAAGATTTATTACTAAGTTTTAATACCAATGCAATATTTTTTGGCCGTTATTAATAAATACTAAATGGTAGCTAGAATACCAATTTTATACCAGGTAGCTGGTAAGGTTATTCTTTTGTGACCAGAATGTCATAGGTTTGAGCTACAAAATTAACCTTTTTATAAAATACTAAGGCAAGTTTGTATATAGTTGATGATCCTCCCCTGACCCTCGCAAACAAAGACCTTTTTGCACTGGGGCAGACCTTTTACTGAAATAAAATTAGTTAATAAGATAAAGGACTAAACTAAAAAGAAACTAAACAACTAAAACTCCTTCTTGTCTCTCCTCTAGGCTCCAGTCCTCATTAGTCACTACTCTAAATCTATCAGTTAGTCTAGGTACTCTAGATCTCTCCTCTTGCATCTCTTATACCACTCTTCGTTGCTTATTACTAATTGTTGCCTCATTCAATGCTAAGCAGTAAATCTATTAGATTGTTTAGGTGATTGAGATATCTCCTTCTATCGTCTTTTTATCACTTATTGCCACTCATTGCCACTTGTCACTACTTATCACCTCATCCACCTCCAAGATCCAAATCTATCAGTTAGTTTAGATTCTTCACCATTCAGTACAGATTCTTTATTAGCTTAACTTGGTGTCTTGAGTGTGGTGTTTTGTCCATTCTCATATGATTTTTCTATGATCTTTGTCATTCAGTCTAAGTTCTTCAGTAGCTTAGTTTGGTGTCTTGAGTATGGTGCTTTAGCTTTTCTCACATAATTCTTTCAGGCTACACCACTAGGGCATATAGCACTAATTAAGTTATATTTTATAACGACTGGCTTAGTAATAATATTGAGCATGATTTATTTTTCATTAACTTTTCAACTTAGGATAAGCATAATTAATAGTATTAAAAATAACTTAATTATGGAGTTCAACTAGACAACCTCATCTTGGAAGCATATGCTTGCTCTAATGGGTTTTCTTTATTCCTGAATTAAAGGTTCTAGTGTTCTACAATTGGCATATCAATGGATTTGAAAAACAAATGTCTCATCTCATCTAATACTTTCATTTCTGATTTCTTCTTTAGTGTCTGTATATACAAGGAATTCAACTCTTTTTGTATGTTACCTATATGAGGAATAGCAACATTTAAATATAATTTCAATATAAACCACAATATTTATCTCTTTTCTAATATTGTCAACTACCCCAAAGGATTCATTTGTTTGCATATGCAAATTAAGGGTCGCACGATAAAATGAATCGTCTACAAAACATGTAGCTATCTACCCATTTTTTCTACATATATAATTGAGATACCATATAAAAATAGATGAATGAAGTTATATATTTTTCTTATATGAAATCTTGTAGATGTATCTATATGATATGTCTTCTTGAAGTTTATTAGACAATATATATGTAATGGTTATTAAGAAGTTACTTTTTTCCTAGTAATATTTTACACATAAATAACTTTATATTTTCCATGTTAGTAATTAGTGAGAATCCATATAACCCTGGGGGGCATAGCTTTTTTCATGTTGTTATTAGTAGTGGTAAATCTTAGAAAATTGACTTTGATATACAAATATGTGTGTATACTTTTTAGTGGTATGCCATGTCATGTACGTGTTCAAAATTTTCATGTTAGATACTCTTTTCAAAATTGTGGAATTCCTTTAAAGTTCAAGTTATGTGTATGTTCTTATAATTTAAGGTGTGTTGCATTAGTTTTGTTTTAGGTTGAACAATGCACATTTTGTGATTATTATTTTTTGATTCCCTTTTATACATATCTGTGTTAACTATTCACTACATAATTAATGTTTGTTTATTGGTTATATATCTGTGTTAACTATTCACTAAATGATTAATTTTTGTTTATTGGTTTATAATTAAGATGTACATATGATATTTGTTTAGTTCATTGTACTTATTTAATTGAATTTAGTTTTTTTATAGGTAAATAGAGGGAACTTTAGGAACTCTTGATAATTCAACCTCTTTAAGAAGATTTGATGATCCAGCTTAGTATCATATTACATTGGTTCCTAGTATGAAAAATCATACTATTTATTTATGTTGTAACAAAGATTTGGAATGTGGGGTATCACTAAATTAAAGAAACATTTAGTTGGGATCAAAGGTGATACGAAGCATTGCAAGAAAGTTAGCCATGATATAAAATTACAAATAAAAACTTTACTTGAATAGTATCAAAAGGATAAAGAAAATGAGGAAAATACTGAAGTATAAACTTGGTAGTGGAAGTTCTTTTTGCAGTGGTTAGGATGATACTGTCAATTTTAAAGGTGATATTTCTACTTAAGAAGAAGGGAATATTGAAACTGATGTAAGGAAGAGAAGAAGATAAGTATCTAATTTTTTTGCTCCACAAAAAACTCTTAGAGCTCAACATTCAATTTATAATGCATTACAATCTAAAGAAGCTGTTTATAATATAAACATAGTAATGGCTAGATGGTGGAATGTTGAAGGTGTGTCGGTCAGTTGCTACTTAGTTTTATTATTTTCAGCTTATAATAGATGTTATTTCCTCTTATACCCTAGGATTTAAAACTCCATCCATTGATAATTATAAACTATTCTTCTGAGAAATTTTATTTGTGAAATAAAAAGTTATTTGAGTGAAAGAATAATGACTTTGGTAACATGTGAGTATTCAATCATGTGTGATAATTAGATAAATAAAAAACAAGAGCTTATTATCAACATTTGAGCTTATTTTACTAAGGGGATAATTTTTCGAAGTCCTTGATAAATTTAGCCTTGCAATGAATGATGATGCTCTACTAAAGATAATTAATGAAGTTAAATGGAAAAATAATACATAGTTCACCAATAACAATGATGATGCTTATAAAGCAGTTAGGAAGAGGTTATAAAATAGGTATAATTACTTTTATTATACTTCTTACCGCACATTACATTAACATAATGTTAAAAAATTATAAGAAATGTTAAATACATTCTTATCATTGACTAAGTTCATTTATGATTATGTATAAGTTTTGAACTTGATAAGAAAAGATTTCACCAACATTAGGAATTTGTATTGTTATACTATTGAAATATTACTAACTAATTTTTTATCATTAACATAAAATTCTTTTTATTATACTTTTTGTACTGCACATTTCATTAACCTGATGTTAGAAAATATTAGAGATGCTAAATGCTTTCTTATCATTGTTAAAACTGTGAATAAACAAGAAAGCAATTAAGTTCATTCATGAGTGTGCATAGGTTCTAAATATGATAAGGAAATATTTTACAAATGGTAGGAATTTGTATTGTCTTGCTATTATAATATTTTTAACTAATTTTTTATCACTTTAGTGTTTTGTTCAAATGAAGAAAGGGTTGAGACAAATGCTTACAAGCCATAAGTGAGTTTCATCTCACCATGCTCGGTCTAGTGCTAAAATGAAGGTTTTCATACAGATCATGAATTTTTATCCCAATTTCAATTTATCATCTAAATTTATACGTCTTTGGTGTGAGCACTTTTTCTGGTTGATAGTGTTGAGCAGAAAACAATGAGTTACTTTTTTGATATCATAGAGAGGGCAAAGGAAACAATCAATTCCAATCTAAAAAATAGGCTTTCTTTGTACATACCTTATCTTACAATCAACAGTGAAAAACGAGAAAAATAATTGTACTCGATGTTGTTTGTTAATGGGAAATTTTTAAATCCAAGTGTCTATTTTAGACCATGTTTTATGAAAAAAAGCTAAAGTTGACAAAGGAATGTTATTAACTATCACAACAACTATTTCATATAAGATAATGTCAGATCTCCTTGACTCACAATTGGAGATATACAAGAATGCATACAGTGATTTTAGGATGAAAATATGTCAAAGAGACAAATTTAATCTAGGTATATATAATATTGCTCTTATTGTCTTATAGTTGTTTAATAGGATCAATTTCAGAAGTAGTGTTATGGAATTGCAAAGGTTTTCAATTTGAATTATTAGTAAATGCGTGAGTGTAACTAAATATGAAAAGAATTAGAATACATTTGAATTTATCCATTTTAAAAAATAAACATATTGGAACACAAAAAATTAAATAATTTAGTTTTTGTTCGAAATAACTTGAAACTTTGAGAAAGTATGTTATTATCATTATTAAGTTGAATATAATTTTATAATTTCTTAATAATTTAAATTTTTGTTTACTTGGACTCCTAATAAAATAAGTAGTTGTAGAGATCCTTTTAGTATATTAGGTTTTTGAGAAACTAAGTTTTATAAATGAGAGTGTTTAGAAGATAATCTTAGATGGAAAAATATTAATATGTCATTTGACACAACAAGTTTAATTGATGGTGATGGTAAGATGCCCATCAATGATAAAGATTTAATACCAAATAAAATTTGGGGCCAATATGGTTTGAGTGAATATATCATTGATCAAAGAATTTGGTTTTTTATTTTCTCTTTTCTTTTAATTCCAATTATTTTTTATGTATATGTTAAATTCTATATATGTAATATAAGTATAAAACTTTTAACTGTAAGTACTTTTTTCCAAGTTTCACTTCTACTTTATTGTATTACTTGGCCAAACTTTTATTGTTATACTCATGGACTTATATTATTCTTATAATATGATATTTTGATGTAATTATTTAGAACATTTAAACTACTATGTATTAGTCTTAGTTTAATATTGGCATGAGAATTAAACAATCTTTTTCTTATAATAATTATGGTTATTGTTTATATAAGGAATAAGTAAAAACTAATATTAATAGGAATGAAGAAATAGTTGTTATATCAAAGTTATATTATTGTAATTTTTAAAACAGAGTTGAAATAAAGTTAAAAATTATATAGCACAATATAGTGAGGAACTATTTTATAATTTTATAAAATACAAGAACTATTTTATAATTTTACAAAATTATCCAAAAGGATACTTGATATTGATACTATATCATACCAAAATTAAATCTAGTATCAAATCTAATACGACATTCATAATATTAAAGATTAAAGTAGATTCTTTTGTAAAAGTTATATGAAAGATATTGGAAAATTTTCTAAAGGACAAAATTATATGTGTATATGAAGTTCCTCTCTCGATAATCATAAATAATTAATCACAATTTATTGAAAAAGTTTTTTTTAATCTTTAACAAATATATGAATACCAAACCTAAGTTTTCTTCGATTGTGTACCCTTAATCGAATGGTTTAGAAAAGTTAACAAATTACATAGCTTATTTCTCTAGTCTCTCTGTATCTGCTTTTACCTTAATGCCCCTTCTTTTTTTCCATTTTTGAATCACCCTTCCAGTGTCTAGTTTGTTTCCTCTTTGGTGCAGACGATAGCCATCTTTGCTGATGAGGTTCTAAATGGAAGGCCTTTTCTACTGTAAGAGAGAATGGAGAATCATCTACCTCACTTTGTATCTCTAAAAGAATTCCTTGCACTCACTAGAGACATATTTCTTACAAAGTCTGGAGAAAAAGAGAGCCTGACTAGATCTAAAGAAAATTCCAATGCTGAGAACAATACAGATGTCTCTCATCTTTATAAAGTTTGGAGGAATAAGTTTCACACCCAACACTACAAAGGGAAGCTTAAACACTATTAGAACATCATAAAAGATGGAGTTATTACTCCACCCATCGAATTACTCAAGACAGGAGAAAATGCTTAGTCCTATGCCTTAATAGGTTTTTTTTGGAATAAAAGACCAACCTTTCTTGCTGTGAATGTCTGGGCAAGAGCCAAATGGGGCAAAAAAGGCTTTTAAAAAGTCATGCTAAGGGAAGATGGCACCATTATGATCAAATTTTCTGGTGAAAGTTGATTGAGTGAAATAATTGAACAAGGTCCATAGCACATTGGAGCCCAACCAATGTCCATTCAGAAATGGAAACCTAGCATAAATATGGATAGAGGTATCACTGATACTTTTCCAATGTGGGTGAACTTATATATTTTTCCTTTGGAATTCGGGATCATTGAAGTTTTAAGTTTTCTTGCTAGCTCCTTTGGAAAAACTATTTATATGGACTCTCAAAATGAAAATATGGAACTAATTTGCTATGCAAAACTATGTGTTGAAATAAAGAAGAACTCTATACTGCTAGACAACTTAGCAATGAATAAATTAAGGGAAGTTGGTGAAGATTGATATTCTAATAACTTACCCTTAGAAACCTAGTAACTGCAATAAGATATGGTTACCTGCTAGGAGAGAGTTCAAAATAGGTTTCCATAATGAAATTGTAGGGATTGAGCATATAGAAACATTATAGGAGGGAGACAATACCAATCTGGAAGAACATGACGCAACTAGAAGGAAGAAATTACAATGAAATGCTGAAGGAAACATACAATCTATTAGAGGTAGGGAATTCCAATGAAAATGAATTATTACTAAATCAGATTAACTTAGATATCCCAAATACCTTATGTAAAGAGGATGTAGTGCAATTAGTGAACTATGGTGAGGCTGAAGAGTTTAGAGATCAAAATTCAAACTCTAGAAGAATAATTGTAATAAGAAAGGGTATGAAGAAAAATAATGGAGATCTTCCCCTAGATGGCAATCCTGGTATAGAAAACTAGAAGGCTTAATGACTCTCTCAAAAGGACAATGTTAAAGGAGGTTGTGAGAGATAAGAAGCCTTGTTTAGTTATTCTTCTAGAAGGCTTAATGGCCTCAAGTTTTTAGGTGCAAAATGGAAATTAATCTCAAATCATCAATCTTATTACAATGGTAGAGTAATCTGTTTCTATAGTTCTGGCATGATTAGAGTTCAAGCTGTTAAAGAAAGTGATCAATTCATTCACTTGAAATGTCAAATAGGAGGTAAGATTCCTAACTTGATTTGACTTTAATATATGCTTCTAACTTTGGTTTTTAATGGACCAATCTTTGGTTGGATCTACAAAGCATACAAGTTGGAATTTAGAATCCTTAGCTAGCACTTGGAGATTTTAACTGTACACGAACTTCCCAAGAGATTGAAGGTGGTAAGAGGTTTACTATAGGAGCTAGCAAGGAATTAACAAATCTCTTTAACAAGGTGAACCCGATGGACCTTAACTCAACTAGTAGGCTCTTTCCTTGGTCAAATAACCACCAAGAAAGTATGCTCAACAGGAAGAAGCTCGATAGATCTTTTATCAACTCACTTTAGCTAAATATGTTTCCTCAATCATATGTTCACTTTTCTGAGAATATGTTCTCTAATCACTCAAACATGCTTATATAAAACATTGTGGAATCTAGGAAGTATAAGGCACCATTTAGATTTTTTAATGGAATCACTTAAATAGAGGGATTCCTTGAATTAACTTGTATATGTTGGAATCAGGAAGCAAAAGGCTATAAATCATACCAGTTAGATCAGAAATTATTCAGTCAGATTAGAAAGGTTTGTAAGAACAAGCTAGAAACTTCATTATTAAATTGATGGGATCAATATAATCAGCTCAACCTAATGTCAATGTGAAAAGAGTATTTGATTGCTTAATTATTAAGGTTTTGAAAGATACTCCAAATTCCCATTTCTCAGCTTAGGAAGTTAGAAGAGTATTATTCAATTTACACACTTCAAAAGCACCTGGACCTGATGGTTTTTTAACAAACTTGGGATATTACTAACAAACTCTTCATAGAAATTGTACTAGAATTCTTTACATTATCCAAAATGCTTAATGAAATTAATCAAACTTACATATGTCTGATGCCAAAAAAGCAAAATCCTTTGACCATGGTTGACCATAGACTAATATCCTATTATAATATAATCTACAAAGTAATTGTAAAGCTCTTAGCTGAAAAGATGAAGGATGTTCTAATTGAAACAATAAACCCTGAACAAAGGGTCTTCGTTCTTAAGAGAAATATAGGTGATAATATACTATTATTATAAGAGTTACTAAAGGAATATAACTCAGGGAAAATAATCAGAAGTGTTTTAATGAAGATTAAATTTTATAAAGCATTTGACACAATCAGTTGAAATTTTATACAACTTTGTTTTCAAGTAATAGATCTACCTACAAGATTTGTGAAAAATATCATGACATGCATTCAAATCTCTACCCTCAGTGTGTTAGTTAATGAAATGCCCACTTAACCTTTCAAAAGTACTAGGGGGATTAGACAAGGGGACCCTTTAACCCCTATCTTTTCACCCTAGTAATGGTAGGACTGTCTAGATTGCTTGCCAAACTCACATCCTGTAATGGAAGTTTTCAATTTCACTACAAGTGCAGAGAAATCAGATTAGCACACCTAATTTATGTAGATGACCTTATGCTTCTATGTGGTGTAGATTCCCATTCCATCAACTTGCTGTTCTAATTTCTTAAATAGTTCTCCTAATATTCTGGTTTAAATTTCATTTATGACAATAGAGTGGGGAACCAAGCTGATATATATAGAATTACAAGTCTAAATTCTCATTCCAAAACATTCAAATACCTTGGAGTGCCTATTACAACTTCTAAGCCAAAATTCTCTGACTACATTCCTTTCATTGAAAGGATCAAATCTAGGACAATCGCTTAGAAAAACAAGTTTCTTTCTTATGTTGCTAGACTTACACTCATAATTTCAGTTCTCAATAGTTTGTATATACACTGGATAGTTAATATTGTATTACCAAAGAAAGTTATTAAAGAAATTGATGGAATTGTGAAAGCTTTCCTTTGGGCTAGAAAACTCATTAGCTGATTGTTCTTTGTCTTCTCACCAACTACTTTTACCTTTTTACCCCTTACACTTTCCCTTTTTGGTTTTCTTTTTCCCACTTCTGGTTTATTGCTATTTTTGTGCACTCGAATGTTTCCTATTTTGTTGGGGTTTCACCTCTGATGGTGTCCCTTTTTAAGGCCTTGAACATAACTAGAGAAAAAAGGGAGTCTTCTTCTGCTCGAGAAGACTTCCTTGTACTATTTAGAGAGTCTCTCCTTTCTAAGTCCCCAGATTTATGTAGACCAAGTAGTGCAGATAAAATTACAAATTAAAGGAAATGCTAAAGCATCTCCCTTTGCTAGAGCTTGGAAGGATAAGCTTTACACACAACTAAAAAAGGAGACCCTTAAGTACCTTCAAAATGTTATGAATGAAGTTATTATTATCTCCCCCACCCCCCTCCCAATTAAAATACTGAAGGCAAGAGCTTAGGTGACGTCTTATGGCTTAGTTAGCTTCTTTTGGAATAAAAGACCAACATACCCTTTGATCAATGCATAGGCAAAGTCCAGATGGAATAACAAGGGTCTAGAGAAGGTAATGCTGAGAGATGATGGAACTATTTTGTTTAAGTTTATAGATGAAAATGAGTTGAATGACATTACAGATCAAGGGCCATGGCTCATTGGAGATTAACCTCTGTTTACTTTAGAATTGGAAGCCAGGTATAGAGATGGACAGAGGTAAAGTGGACGTTTCCAATATGGGTGAATTTTCATAACCTCCCTCTGGAACTTTGGACCATTAAAGGGTTGAGTTTCCTTACTAGCTCTCTAGGAAAACCACTATGTATGGACTCGTAAACTATATACATAGAGAGAATAGGCTATGCTATAATTTGTATAGAGATTCAGAAAAAACTCTTCTTTACTAGACAACCTTTCAGTTCTGTGTCTAGGAAATATGGTGAATTGGAGAAAAAAAAAGAGAGATTTCCCTATCTTATCCTTAGAAACCCAATAACTCCACCAAGAAATGGCAACCAACAAGGAGAAAATTCAAAACTGGATGGCATTTGAAAATTTTGGGTTTGGAAACAAATGGAAAACATCAGGAAGACATTAGCAACCTGGATAAACCTTTGGCTATTTGAGGGAATAAAACTAAATCCAAATTGCAGTCCAAAAAGCTGGCAGAAGGGGACAAAGGAAGTCATAAAGAAAATGATATTATTATAATTGTTCATAATGTTGAAAAGCAAACAAGCTACAACAATGTTAGCAATATGCAACCTTAAAATCAGAGTGAGAATGAGTTTAATGCATTCCAAGAGAGTAGTTATAGAGGCTCTGAGGGAAATGAAGATGAATCAGTTGAACAAATTCCTGAAATGCCAGTCAGTGTGAATAATGATGAAGTTAGTATGCATAATGGAAACAAGGGTGATAATGAGGATTTCAGCTTACAATGTGTTAACTCTAGGGGGAGCTCTATGAGGAAAAAGGGAACAAACAAAACAATAGCGGTCCTACCCTAAATGACAGTCTTGGTATGGAACACTAGAGGGCTTAATGACCCTCTCAAAAGGTCCATGGTGAAGGAGGTAGTAAAAGAAAAGCAGCCTTATTTAGTAGGTTTGCTGGAAACTAAAATAAAAAAAACCTCTACTATCAAAGGGCCTGAACTTTTTGGGTGCCAACTAGAAATTTTTTTTCAATCCATCAATCCAATTATAATGGGAGGATTATCTGTCACTACAACTCAGATTTCATGGAAGTTTAAAAAGTTGAGGAAAGTGGCAAATTTTTGCACTTGTGTTGTCACTTAGGAGGTCAGATTCTAGACTTTGATCTTAACCTTATTTATGCTTCCAATTTTGTTTTTCAGAGACACAAGATTTGGATGGATTTGAGTAGATTACAAACCAATATTTAGTAGGCTTGGCTCATGATTGGGGATTTCAACTACACTCTAAGCTCTCAAGAGATTAAAAGGGGGAAAATTCACTCTAGGAGACATAAAAGAGCTCACTAATATGCTAAGCAGTGTGGATTTGATGGATCTAAACTCATCAGGAAGAGCATAAAAGTATGTTCATTAGGAAAAAAACTAGACAAATCTCTATTTAATCCTGATTGGGCAAACTAGTTCCTTCATTCCTATGTGCAATTTAGGGAAAACTTGCTTTCTAACTACTTTTATATGTTAAATCAAGGAATAACACAAATTAGAAAGGTTAGAGCCCCATTTAGATTCTTCAATGGCATCTCTCAAATGGAGGGGATTATGAATCTCATTTCAAGAAGTTGGAACTAAGAAATGGTGGGGTTTAAAACATACTAGCTTATCTAAAGCTGAAGATGGTAAGAGTTGTACTCAAAAGTTTCACTCGGGGAAAAGCTCAAATCTATCATATCTCAAGTAAAGACTAAAACAATCACATCACTGTTATAATTCTCCACATGATATAG
The DNA here is from genome assembly GCA_027563825.1 of Erythroxylum mucronatum. Taxonomy (NCBI): domain Eukaryota; kingdom Viridiplantae; phylum Streptophyta; class Magnoliopsida; order Malpighiales; family Erythroxylaceae; genus Erythroxylum; species Erythroxylum mucronatum. Next base: position 17,147,159 of record JAOSBP010000204.1, read on the forward strand.
ACTTGAGAATAGTTGAAGTACACTTACTAAAAGATTATTAGCAGGCTCTCAATCTTCATAACTCTATTCTAAAACAAAAGGCTAGAGTTAATTGGATGAGAGATTGAGATTCCAACGCAAAGTTCTTTCATTCCTCAATCCTTTATAGAATAAACATAAATAAAATAGCACAATTGAATGACAATGGGGGGATAATACACTCAGATCAGGAAGCGCTATTGGATTGGCAAAGAACTTCTTTACTCAACTGATGGTCCTTAAGAATTTAGATCAACCTACCTTTAATATAAAGAGACTCTTAGAAAATTCAACCAATTATGATATAAAGGAATCTCTAGTTTCCCCTTTCAATGAACAGGAGGTTAAAAAAGTGGTATTCAACTTGCACTCATCCAAAACATTAAGCCCTAATGTTTTTTCAGAAGGCTTCTTTCAGCAAACTTGGGAGATCACTGGGAAATTGTTCACTAAAACAATCCTTGAATACTTCTAATCCTCTAAATTGCTCTAAAAGGTAAATGACACTTATATTTATCTAGTTCTTAAGAAACAACAACCATCAAATATGTTGGATTTTAGACGAATCTCTTGTTGTAACACAATTTACAAAGTCATTGCTAAGTTATTTGCTGTAAGATTAAAATAGGTTTTAAATGAAGTTATCAATAACTTATAAGGTGCTTTCATTCTTGAGAGGAATGCAGGAAATAACATTTTGCTTTTACAAGAATTGGTAAACGATTATGCATCAGGAAAGAGGATCAGTACTTGTCTGATGAAAATTGATCTCTTTAAAGCATTTGATATACTCATCTAGAACTTTATCCAAATCTGCGTAGAAGCAATGGATCTGCTTGCTAAATTTTTGAAATGGATCATGTCTTGCATTCAATCAGTCTCACTTAGTGTGCTTATCAATGGGATACCTTCAAGACCATTCAGAAATGCAAGGGGAATAAGGCAAGGGGACCCACCATCCCCTTACCTTTTCATCATTGCAATAGAGGGACTGATTGTAACATCCTGCCCCCTACAAAAGGTTAGAACCCTAAATTTTGGTACATGTGAGCTATGAGGCTTGGGTTAAACGAAACTAAAGGAAATGGATATGATTGTGTTTCATTTGAAATGATTTGAGATAAAAGAAATGAATTTGGGAAAATTGGGAGTGTGTTTGATGATTAAATAGGGGTTTGGAAACTTGGAAAAATCTTTGGAGAATGTTGGTATAACGTGTGTCCGTTTAATGGACACGACGGTCCGCTTAACGGACAGTCTCGGGTGTCAGAATACCCTAAGGACAAGGTGTGTCCACTAAACGGACACGTGAGTCCGTTTAACGGACTGGTTCAAGAGAATTGGAACACTTGGGAAGACTTATGTCCGTCAAACGGACATGCAAGTCCGTTTAACAGACCTTCTCGGGAGAAATTGGAGCGCTTGGTGGTTTCATGTCTGTTTAACAAACATAAAGGTCCGTTTAATGGACACTCTCGGTTGATTTTGGATTGCTTGGCCAGTCTATGTCCGTTTAACGGACATACTCGGGGCAACTTTGATAAATTGCAATTTTGACCGTTTTAAATTTGGTATTTGTAGGCTTAAGTGAGACTAAGATAAAAATGCATCATATGGGTGTACACATTGATGAATTGGGCTATTGCACACATTAAAACCATTGATCATGCACTCAATTGACATTTTCTGGGTATAATCGGTAATAAATGTGATTGGGTTGAGAATTGTGAATTGTGGTTATTGGAAATTGAATTGGAAAGTGAAATTTTTGATTTAACATTTTTTGAGAATTTTAGAAACTTTTCTGAGAATTTTTAAAGATAATTATCGGACTAGAAATCATGTCGACTGGCAGACCAACAGACAACTGGCAGTAAAATTTATTGTCAAATATTGAAGTTTTGGACACATGATTTTAGGAACTATGGACAAGTGTTATTTAATGGGCCTTGGGCTTTAAATTGAGTGTTTAGTAAGGAATTGCTTGAAACTTGACATGTGTCAAGACATGTGGCATTTTATTAGCCACACCTTTATTTAAACCTTAGTTTACATGTATTTGAAGTTGGCCTCTAGCTCATTCTCGACACTCCCTCTTGGAAGCCATTTTGAGTGACTTTTCTCTCTTCTTTTCGTGGCCTTCTTCCCTCTCTTCATCTCTTTCATGCTTTGGTGATGGAATGGCTTGAAACCTTGCTCCATCTTTCACTTATACTACTATCTTGTTGTCCCTTTAAGTTGATCTATGAAAAACCTAGCTTAGCCTCCTAGAAGATGAAGATCATGGGATGCTTGGAGATTAGGGTTTGTGAGAGTTTGAGGAAATTGAAG
>JAOSBP010000204.1:17197198-17221547 GCA_027563825.1 Erythroxylum mucronatum
ATAATTGAATTCATAATTGTGTACAATAGTGATATGTGTTTGTATTAAATGTTTTTGAGAGACCTATTGAGCGACCGAATCTAGATATTGCCAAGACATCGAGGCAATAAGCAATAAGAGAGCTTTAGTAAGTAATTTAGTTAGTCTTATCTGTAAGTAAGTCTTGATGAATATTTGTAAGTAATTTAGTCGACATATTTTTGTACGTAATTTAAATGGTCAAATTTGACTGTTTTGTTTGCTACTACTTTTGGTCTATTGAATGATTTGCAAAGCTATTTGATGATAGGTAAATTGAATTTCAAAAATTTTTGTTATAATTTTGTTAAGTCCTACTTGTGGGTAAATAGGCATATCTAGAAGAGTCTGTAGCTGCTCTTGCACTGACACTTCGGTGTCTCCTGTTATTGACACTTCGATGTTTCTTGTATCGAGACTTAAGTCTCTCTTGATATATGATGCCATTTATGATATCTCTTGTATAAGCCCCGTTACCCACTTCTATTTAGGATTTTCAGTCTAACTTGTTTTACACTTTGATATCTGATAAGTTTTGATACTAAATAAATCATATTTTGATCTGATGGGTTAACACCCTATTTTGAAAATCAGTTCTGTATTCTAAATGTTCTGTTTTGCTATTGGAACTGACTGACTTTAGCATGCGAAGTATTTTCGTTAATAGATGATATTCTGTTCTGAAATTCTTTATGTTGAGATGCTTATGCTATCATATGGTTCAGTATCTATTGTTGTTAAACATATATAGTTTAGTTATTACTTACTAAGATATATGCTTAGCATAGTGGATTTACTCCGTGTAGGTTCAGAGAGAAGGACGTAGAGATTTGAGACAAGTCAACCGTAATGGACAAAGGAGTCTGAATTTTTATTTTGATAAAAATGTACTTTGAGTTTTTGGTTGGAAGGCTTATAATAACCTTAATTCAGGCTACTTTCCGAATTTATGATTTGCATGTTTAAAGTGTTCCGTATGCTTTAGAATGTTTATTTTTGAATGTTATGCTTCCGCGAAATGTTTTGCATTCGGTATGTTATGTTCTGTTTTTACGTGGCGCTTGCACTATCCTCCCAGGGGGTATTAGGGCGTTACACTTACAGTACAAAACGTCCTCCATCATGAGCCTCCAAATAGAGTAGTTTGATGACATCAACTTGACCACAGAGTTGTTTCCACCTTTTATTATGATAACTTTGATACCACTTGTTATAAGACAAAAGAAAAACACAACCAAATACACAATTCTCTTATCGAGTCAACTTAATCGAAACAGCAAAGCACTCTAATCAAGTTTAACCAAATAACATCAATGAGAAAATTAAAAAAAAACTTAATAAAGAGACAAACATAACGATTTATGTGAAAAACCCTCTAGAGTAGAGGGAAAAACCATAGGCTAAACCGATAAGCAAATCCACTAATCACAAATAAGGATTTACAAAAAATTGATCTCTAACCCTATAACAAGTTATCTTACAAAGATTCAAGATTGAAATTAAAGTTGATGTGCAAATCAACAAACTCACAACCTAATCCCAAAATCAATTAAACAAAGATGTGAATTAGAAACTATTTGCTCTCTGTATGTTTTCTTTTCCCTTTTTGGTGTTTTTGTGTCTCCTAATACACAAAACTAATTTTTCTCCTCTTTTATATTTCGAATTGGGTTTTCTATAACTTACATGGTCACATACACGACCGTGTTATTGACCATGTATCTTTGAGCATCACTTTAGTCGCGGACTTACACGGTTACAGAGGACTACATAGTCGTCTACGGCTGTACATGTCATTCTGTACGGGTGTGTACACAACCATGTATGTCTTCACTCTTCACACATTCCTTCACACAGTTACAGAGATTTAGAAGGTTGATCTACATAGTTGTAAAAGTCAAGGATGTGGGCATGTAGCACTCTACACAGCCGTGTATCTCCTCAAAAAAACTTTTTCTATTTTATCTTCACTTGTTCATTATTCCTACAAACCATAAAAGCGTTTACTATCACCAAAAGTCACAAAATAGAGTTAGACTCAATAAATCATCAATTAGAACTTGGATCCATTAAATGAAGTGACAATCATATAACTATTAAACATACGAGCCTTTTTAGAAATATTAAAACATGAGTCTTATTTTCAAAACACCAATTAAGTCGAGATGATTCTCTTTATGATGTTCCAATGTTTAGTTTTTAGTTCTCATTTTTTTTTCATATATTTGAATGTTAATAGTAATGTATTTATAATTTTATAATGATAATATTAAAAAATGAAAATAAATTAAGTAATTTATTTTATTTTAGTCTCTTGTATAATAATTTTTAATAATAAATTTATCGTATGTATTAGTAATAAATAGTTAAATAAGTAAGAAATTTGTAGTAATTGTATTTATAAACTTATATTCATTTATTAATAAATTTTTAATTATTAAAATCAATGTTATTATTTAAAATTAAATTAAATGTAATAAATAAATAAATATTTTAAAAAATTAAAAAATTATGTATTTTACGAAAATATTTATATTTAAAAATATTATTATACTATTATCAAGTCTAAACCTACTTTATTTTCAAAACAATTTTTATTATAAATTTTAAATAAATTAAAATGTATTATATTAACATAACTTTTTTTGAAAAATATATTAACATAATTCTTATTAGTAGTTAATATTGTACAATTAAATAATATATATTTAATAATAAATTAAAAAATTAAAAGTAGTTTTTATTACTATCATAAATCATTAAAAAGGAAGAAATAAAAACTATAAGTTTAACTAAATCAATATTTTATAAGTTTTAAAAAAATAAAAAGCAGATGAAGTTTATATGTTGATATCACTCCAAAAATGGATTTAGGCCACATACACTGACAAATAGATTGATGATTTAAGGCTTCCGAGGGCAACATATCGGCCGTACAATTTATTGAGACAGTTGAGACGTGAGAGAAGGGGTCAAAGCTGGAAAGGGCCAATAATAGTGGTCCATGATCTAATCCATTAAATTTGGATCAGATTTAGTTGACCCCACCTTCAGCTTCAACCATTATTTAGTGTAATTGAAATTAAATAGCTGTTCGGTTAATTGAAACAATATATGATGTATCTTACAAATTTCAAGAGCATAAGAAATTAGACAAGATGCATTAATGTTATTAGTCAAAATTGATCTCATTAGCCAGCTAATATGCCGATGAAAAGGATTCATCATTTGCTTGTTTCGATTAGAAAAGAAGATTATGTTATGTGATGTCAGTACACAATGCTCTATCCAAAACTATCAACTCTTAACATACCAATTTCAACAAACTTGGGGACCCTAGTACATTAAATTGGTCCCCCACTACAACCACGTGAAATTGACGTTTTAGGTACGTGGATAATTAATGTTTACAAAAAAAGAAAGTAGTTGTCTAATACTTACGAATTGGGCATATATGTATACCGGTCAAGTTTGACTGTTTTGTCATTCTTGCATGGTTTTATTACGGAGAAGGTAAGGATGCCTAGACTTTATCTTTAATAATGAGGACCCGCATTTACTATCCGTAAACTCTCAATTGTCCTTAATCATGTGTTTTTAAATCTCGCAAGTTGGCAACTACAATTAATCGAGTAGAGCAGCTCACAAGGCTCATCATCTGAGAAAGACGATCAAACAATTCCCAATCATGATCCTTGTGGATCGGATCAATCGAAATTGGGGCAGATGTCTGAAATAACTGTTAAGCCAATCTATCTATATGTGTGTCGATAAAGTATGTGTAGATAGGAGATCATATGAACTTCACCTTCATCGAGTGTAGAGTTATTTCAAATCTTTTCATCCCGACTATTGCGTCTTTCAGCGACAGAAGTTTTAAGAATTTAAGAGAAGGTCACAGCGAGACGAGCCGTTTATCATTACGATAGGTGTCAAGTGGAAGTGATCCCATTCACTTTCCTAGCTTTCGTCTCTCAGTGTCAGTGTCGATTGTCGAAGTCCCCAAAATAATTCTAATTTTTCAAAATTTTTGTAGGATTCGTGGAACTAGGTCAAATCTTTAGAGAACTAAACACTAGTGGGGGTTTGGATTAATTAACTAATTAAAAGGAATCAAAATAAATTAACATAATATAAAAGTGAGAAAGTCAAGATTATGCAACTCTGATTTAAGGAAAATATCTAATCTAATTGTAATAGTGATCATTAGTCTAAAAAGAATAAAAGTTAGTCCGAAACATATTTGGATAGTCGTAATAAGTCTCAAATTTTTCTAATATAATTGGTTCAATTATAACATCCAAACCAAAACTTACCATTTACTGACTGGGTGTGATAACATTCCATATCAAATAAATGATAGCAATAAGTTTAGTAAAAAAGACTAACTCTAAATTAAATAATCAAGATAGTTGTAATTGTTAAACTTGGTTTTCTTGTTTATCATAAGTTAAATATGCAAATTCATAATAACCTACTTGTTACTTGTACTAATCTTTCATAATAATTACGGATCATTGAATTCATGGATAGCGATAGAATAATTAACATTAAATTAAATTGTTAGATTAATTAAGGTTAATGGACCATGAAATACGAGAACTCAAAACAAGAAATACTTGAATTAAAACATGAAAAAAGGTTTAAAAGGCAAAACCTCGCAAAATTACAACTAGAATATCTAATCCCTTTGAATCAGAATAAATGAGTTTAGCCACACATGACTTTTGCTCTAACAACAAAAATAGAAGAAAGACAAAAAATTTAGAGAAAAGTAATAAGAAAACTTTTTTTTATTGTGAGGAACTTTTCTTTTATAGAGTTTTCTTGATCTAATCCTAATCTAATTTTACCCTACAAAGATGTCTATCTAAACAAATTCAAATTCAAATTCAAATTCCTACATGATAGGGATAGAAAGAAGTGTCTCAGTTAAACTCCACCTATCCAAGCTATCACTCTTATTCACTGCAACAATCTCTTCATTTCATCTAAAATTCATTATTATCATCAATAATGTCCCAATTTGATGCAATCTCCACTTTTAATCTCCTAAAACAAAACAAGCATTAATTATCATATTTAAGCACTAAAATAAATCAAAAACAAAGGAGATAATATCAAATAATATATTAAGGTAAGATCTTATCAATTCTCCCATATCAGACTCATGCTTATCCTCAAGCATACATCAATTCAATTCATTAATCATCTTCACAACAACCTCTCATCTCTTTTCATGTTATCTAAAAACATCCAAAAGTTAATTCACATTTAGGGCTTAAGATAAAATAACAATCGAGAGAATAAGCACTGATAGGACACATTGTTAAAGCCTAGAATCTCATCAATTCCATCAAAATCAAATGAACAAGATTTGACACCCACCCTCATATGGATTTTATTCTATAAACTCAAAGTGTTTAGGGTTCATAAAGCTCTCAAATCAAAACATAGCAAGTTATTTTCATAAGTTTACTTAAGAATCATATCTCCACCACTAAACAAAATGAACCTAATGTATAAATCAAAGGGACTTAATAAGGTGTCTTAAGTAAGGTATGACAAGAAGAAGCTTTTTGGCTAAATAAATTGAAGGAAATCATATAAACTTATCCACACAAGTTTCAACTTAAATCAAAATTCTCTTGATTCAAATAACATCTCTTTCAATACTTTTTCATTTCATTTCATTTTTCTTTCTTTTTTTAAACAAAAATGTCAAAAAGGAGATTTTTCTTATATTTCTCCTCCATTGTATAAAAAATCATAACAATGCAATTTGAATCATCTAATTAACTTTTCATGGAAATAGTCAAAATCTTATGTAAATAAGCTCGATATAATTCCTTCAATTTAGGGGGTTCGAAATCATTAAGGATATCAACAATGAAAAGAGTAAATTTGGCTTCTAACAAGGTTATTATGCAAGAAAAGAAAAGTTTAGGCTCAAAATGGTTTTCTAAGGATAAAAAGTAAGGTAGGTTTGTTTAGGTCAGAAACGGTTATCCTAAATGCTCTCATCATCTTTATACACAAATTCCAAAAAAAGTGGTCTCAACATATGTTCAAAAGCAAGTTCTAGCATAAATGAGCTATGTTTGATAACACACAACAAAAAGATATATATGAGCACATATATGATGAATTTTCTTTAAGCTTAAAGCTCGATGTCAAAAATGCATCAAGTCTTGCACATTTTCATTAAACAAAAGCAATAAGATACTTGAAATAATTTAATGACAATACTATTCATGCTTGTCTCTCTCATGCATTAGATCTTAAACCAAAAATGTATCCTAACTTAAGAATTATTCATGAACAACAATAAAAAAAATTATGAAGCTATCATGAGAAATAATTAATATATGAATCAACATATCATAAGGCTAAGCACAAATCACACCGGGGGGTTTCAGGGAAGACCAATGTGGGGAAGTCCAAGCACAAATCATAACGTTCATCATACTATAAACATTCACTTCCCTACACCTAAATCATACATTGTCTCTAATGTATGCATAAGATACTCACAGCTCAACAAAAATAATCAAAGAAAATAAATAATAGAGGACTCCCTAAGGTGTGAGCATCGGAAAGGATGTATACTATGGTGTCAGAGGATATGCACTAGTTTGCGTTGGAGTTAAGGGTCTAGATTGTTTTGTGAGGGAGATGGCTGGTGATTTGAAATTTTCTTTTAATTTGTAGGATGGATGTGCATCTGTGGTGGTCGAATGTGGGTGAAGGGTTGGGGGTCTTATGGAAAAGTGTGGAGATTATGGGTTTGTTTTTAATTTCCTACAAAGAAGAAACAAACAGATTAGGTTCTTATGTTTTTTTAATTAAAAAATTAATTGAAAATATTGAAAATAATATGTACATAAATAAAGGAAAAAATATTTTTATTTTAAATTATTTTTTAAAAAATGTAAATTTAAAAAAGAACTTTAGAGTTCCAATCCAGAACACTAAATTACATAAGGCGAGATCTTGCCTTATGAGATTTAGTAGTTTGAAATTTTAAGACCCCTTTTCCCTTAAGCCAATAAATTTATGTTTCAAAAACAAACAAATGCAAGCTACATATAAGTAAAGAAAAATTGATAACAACTATCATATTTTGGGTTGACTCCTGAAAAGTGCAATTGTTTAACGTCATTATGCCCAATGGAGCCAGTTCTTTTCAAATTTCTTCATATAATGGAAGTTTTAAATCAATATTCATCATACTGAAAACTGTCATCTCCTCATAAAATGGTTTCAGTCTATGTCCATCAACCTTAAAAATATTTTCGGTCTCTAAAGTTTTTATTTCCATTGCTAATTGTCACCCCTTCCGATTCAATAATTTCTTGGTTAAGGATTCGGGTTTTACTCATGCTTGCAGAGCAGGAGCCACACTCTATGTTAGAGGGACCAAACAATTCTGCTGCACTCATAAACTAAAGCTCATTAAGTAAAGACTTAAACTATTGAACTCTTCAAAAGGTCCTATAGCTGAAGCTATCAACACTACTAGATTGGAATTGACAAGAACGCAGACTCTATTATTCGCCAATCCGGGCCTTCACTTTCAAATTGAGAAAGACTAAGATGCTCTCTCTAACTATCTTCAGGCTATCCACAATCACTCCTGCCTTTTGCAGCAGCGTGCTAGGGTGAATTGGCTACAAGATGGAGACCGAAGCACCCAATTTTTCTTTCACTCTATTCTTACCAGGAAAAACTGCAACAAAATCTTTACTATCTCTTCCTCTATTGGCAGTATCATCATGGATCCAAAGGAAATACATGATGAAGCCTTCAAATTTTTTAGCTCTTCCTTTGGCACAACAGCGTCAACACATGTCTCCCTTGGAGAGCTATAACGACTCAACTTGCCATAAGTCTCCCATTCAGCCTTTACTCTCTTAACCAAGCCAGTGGATGATGATAAAATTGACAAATGTGTATTTTCTATAAATGGTAAGAAGGCTCTAGGTCCCGATGGTTTTAATGGTTTCTTCTACCAACATTCGTGGAATATAATTGGTGGTTTTGTCAAAGAGGATATCTATGAATTCTTCAGGAATGGAATTCTTCTCAAGGAACTCAATAAAACTTTTCTATGCTTGATTCCCAAAGGAGCAAATCCAAAGAGCTTCGCAGGCTACCGTCTTATTTCTTGTACCAATTTTCTTTACAAGGTGATCTCGAAAATATTGGCTGCATGATTAAAGGAAGCTATTACTCCTCTCATAAATGATAATCAGAGTGTTGTCTTGTCCGATAGATACATCGGTGACAATGTGCTTATTGTTTAAGAACTGCTAAAGGGCTACTCTACCTCCAATAGCCCCCCGAACTACACGATGAAAATAGACTTGCACAAAGCATTTGATAGCATCAGCTGGTCTTTCATACAACATATGCTTAAAGCCTTCGGGTTTCCAAACCTGTTCATCCAACGAATTATGGAATGTATCACTTCAGTTTCTTTTTTGGTTCTTATCAATGGGTCCCCTTCCACATACTTCAAAGCTGCACCAGGCCTCAGACAGGGAGATCCCCTCTCCCCCTACATCCTCATACTTGCCATGGAAGTGTTAAATGCTTACATTCAAAAGGAGACTATCTCCAATCCCAACTTAAAATACCATTCTAAATGTAAGAAGCTTAATCTCAATAATCTCTGTTTTGCGGACGACCTTCTTCTTTTTTGTAGGGCGGATTTGGAGTCCATTCTCTCTTATATGTGTGCCCTCAATGCCTTCAAGAATGTGTCTAACCTTCATATGAATCAAAAAAAAAGTCACTTCCTTCTTTCAAAAGGTGCTGCAAACATGGAAAATCTAGTTTTGGCGACAATTGGAATGAGATCTCAGAATCCTCCTCTTTTATACCTGGGCCTTCCAATATCCACAAAGCAACTAAACTTTGCTGAGTGCCGACCTTTATTAGATAATATTCAGAAGCGAGTTAAGTCTTGGGTGAACAAATCCCTTTCCTATGCAGGTAAGCTCCAGCTTATCAAATTCATCCTTAATTCCTTACATATTTATTGGAACTCCTATATTTTCTTATCTCAAAGCATTATAAAAGAAATTGAAAGAATATTTCGATCATTCTTGTAGAGTCACTCTAATGGGCATCCTGGAGCTGCAAAGGTGAAATGGGCAGATATTAATTTTCCGAAAAAAGAAGAGGGACTGAACGTTCTTTCTATTAAAAACAGCCTCTGATGGATTGTTGGTTTCTTTGTCTTTTGTTCTTAGGCTCTGTTAGGTTTTTGGTAGCCATGGATTATTTTGTTTCGGTTCCTTCATTTATATACATAACTTTTTATTTTTATTTTATATAAGGTTCTACTGATTTACCAAAAAAAATGGATACATATATACTTCCTCAGGGGGTATAGTATATGGGCGATTAAACCAAAAGGTACTCACTCTTTCTTCCTCACTCAATTGCTTAAATTGCAAGATATTGTCCAACAGGATTGCTCTTGTGAAATTAAAAATGGTCATCTGATCTCCTTATGGTTTGATAATTGTTCTTCAAGGGGTCCTTTAATACAATTGATCCTTAGAGCTTCTTATTCTTTTTCTCTACAAACTCGGATGCATGTCTTCATAGAGGGCTATACATGGAGTTTTCCTCGTAGCTTATTGCCTTATCAGCCAAGTTATCCTCCCACTTCGCAGACATCTGACATCTTTTTCTGGAAGGGTATACCAACTGGCAAACTCACAAACAGAAATATGTGTGATCTATTACGACAGCACCGATCCTCGATTTCTTGGCTCCTAAGATATGGAACAAGCATCTCACTTCGAGTATCTCCTTCATCTATTGGTTGGCCTTACAAAACAAACTCTCTATAGCCGATCGCCTCCTATATATTCAAACAGATAAGCATTGTCCAATGTGCTCCTTGCATCTTGAATCATGTGATCATCTCTTCTTTGCACGTGATTTTAACAAATCGATATAGGACCACATTACTGCTTTATGTGATTGGAGAGATCCACGTACTACTATCTCAGCGATAACAACTGGTCTATCAGCACAAACACCTTTATGCCTTATTGTCTTGTGCGTATGTATCTACAGGCTATGGAGGGAGAGGAACCTTCGACGCTTCAAGACTCAAGCTTCCACTAAAGATGGTCTGATATCCTTATTAATAGAAGAGATTCGTGAGATTCTATTGACTATGAATCTATCTCACCATTGCAGCCCAATTATTCGCGCAACATTCAGGGTATAGGATTACTTCCTGAACTTCTGCTCAGCTTTGGATGAGGTTCCAAAGGAGCACCTAACGGCTCACACCGGATCTATTTACTCACAGTATTATGGTGTTCAGTTGTAGTTTTGTTGAATTCCTTTTCGTTGATTTTATATAGGTCTAGTTCTTATTTCCTTGCATATTTTGTATAAGGGCTTTCCTTTAAATTCCCTTGTCTATTCCTTGTATCATTCTTTTCTTCTTAATTAATTTTCCTTTTTTAAAAAAACTATGTAAATCCTTAGTATTTTTTCGTGTCTATTTTTTTTCTATTGCATTGTGCATTTTTCTTAACATTGACGTTTGATATAATTCTTAGATTCTCTTTAAAACTTTGACCTTGATTAAGCAATGGGAGTTACATGATAAAGGTAAGACAAGACAAAATGTACATTGGTATGTTATTTATGACACAAATTTATTCAAAAAAAATATTTAAAAATGAGAATCCACCAACTTGTTTAGCCTTCAATTATACTGTTAGAACTACCAATATAGTAGCAATTAGGAACGCTAGCTATAGCTAACATTAATGTAACATTTTTAGTTTGAACTTCTGATACAGATTACAAACATTACTATTACGTGTTCAAATTTCAAAGGGATAACTATTTTGCACTAATTGAGGAAATTGATGATTCGATAATTTGTACGAGTATGCAATTGTGGCTCTAGTAGAGAGAGACTTATCCATGCCATTCGGGATTGCCATTAGGCTCGTACAGTGTGGCTTAAAGTCCTACCTCATTCTATAGTTAACAGGTTCTTTACTAGTTCTATGAGTGAGTGGATGGTTGATAACCTTCGTAATGCTCTTAGAATTGATTCTGTGGATTGGGATTGGCCTACTTGTTTCGGTATTCTTTGTTGGAAAATTTGGAAAGCTCGCAACTCTTTTGTTTTTGAAGGTGTTAGTACAGGTCCGGAGGCTATCGTCATTCAGGGACAAGGGTGGGCTAAGCAAGTGAAAGCTTCGAGTATGAAACCGGGGCGCAGGGCTGCTGCTGTTCCGATGCAGGTCTACTGGCAGCCTCCAGCGTCGGGATGGACCAAGCTGAATGTGGATGGCGCCGTCGATCCGTTGACTGGGGCTGCTGCTGCGGGTGGTGTCTTACGCAGCACCAATGGTTCGTGGCTGGCCGGTTTCGCTCACAATCTTGGCATCTGTTCGGTTACAAATGCGGAACTGTGGGGGTTGCTCGATGGCTTGCAACTCGCTTGGAGTATGGGCATCAACAAGGTCGAGGTTGAGAGTGATAACATGTCGGTGATTCAATGGCTCAATAACCATATTCAGGAGAGTACGGACAATGCACTCATCTGCAGCATTCGGGAGCTGATGTCACGCAGTTGGCAAGTCAAGATTCATCACGTTTTTAGAGAGGGAAACGCTACAGCTGATGCTATGGCTCGGATCAGACCTGAGGTGTCTTTGGGTATGGTGGTTTTTCAACAGCCCCCAGATGTTATAGGATGAACTCTCAATGATGATCACATGGATGTTAGTCGCACTCGGCACATTAATCATGTTATTAGCTCTAGCTAGTTGTTAGCTCTTTTATTTACCAAAAAAAAAGAAGAAGTGTACATGTCACCACCACTAGGACTTGTTTTGTCTAATCCACAAGAAGTTTGCAGATTAAAGAAGTCTTTGTATGAAGCATCTCGGCAATGGAATAAGAGGTTAAGTGATTGTCTATTTTCATTGGGTTTTCAACAATCTAAGAATGATTACTCATTGTTTATACAACATCAGAATGGTTTTGTTATTTTTCTAGTAGTATTTGTGGATGATGTCATTATCACAGGAATAATACCGAGGGAATCATTTCTATTTAATGGCTTCTTGATGATACTTTTAAGATCAAAGATCTAGGAGTTCTTAATTTTTTTTGGGGAATGGAGTTTTTGTACTCAGAGCATGGAGTTTTCATTCATAAAAAAAAATGCTCAGGAACTTCTTGACGAAGTTGGTTGTATTTTGGCTAAACCTTGCATTAGTCCCATTGATACTTCTCAAAAGTTAGGAGCGGCTGTTGGAGACATTTATCCAGATGTTGAGAGATATAGACGTTTGGTTGGGAAGTTAAACTACTTAACCAATGCAAGACCTGACATAGCTTTTGTTGTCCAGCAATTAAGTCAATATCTCAAAGAGCCTAGAGTTCCTCATTTCAAAGTTGTGATGCATCTATTGAGATATGTCAACAGAAGTTTGGATGTTGGGATTTTTATTAATAAAGTTTCTGATTTTACTCTTACTGCTTATTCCAATTCTGACTAGGGTTCTTGTATTGATTCCAAAAGATCAGTTACTGGTTATTTGGTGTTTTTAGGTGGATGTTTGGTTTCTTGAAAATCAAAGAAGCAATCAATTGTTTCTCTCTCTTCGGCTGAAGCTGAATATAGAGCTTTGAGCAAGACTGCTACAAAATTAGTATGGTTGAGTCGATTAATTCAAGAATTTTCTGTTTCAATTACTTTTCTCATCATTCTTCATACAAATAGTAAATCAGCTATTCAATTAGCCAAAAATCTGGTAAATCATGAAAGAACAAAACACGTCGAGCTTGATTGTCATTTCATTCGCGAGAAGATAACTGAAGGATTTGGTTCATGTTTCTTCCAGTCATCAGCTTGCTGATATTCTGACTAAAGGTTTGACTAGACCTTTGGCATTACAGACTTACAGTGTTCTTCACAAGTTGGGGGCTTCAGATTCTCCACCCTCCAACTTGAGGGGGGTGTTACTGCCTCTATTTCTCAGCGTCAGAAGTTCCAGTCACGTGCTGCATATGAGGGGTTACTTAATTAGTTAAAATTACGTTTTTGTACATATAGATTATTTGTTTGCTTATTTTTTGTCTTTTAGCTTGTATATAAACACGTGCGGTGCACTTTTTTATGGGTAAGAAAAAGCATTCTGCCCCTTACATCTATCGATTCTTCTTTCAATATTCTCTGGATTCTTCTACTTTCAATATGCTACATTGCTCATATTGAATGTGCGCTTAATGAGGTAAGATTTGGGTTCAATCATGTTTGATACACCTAAAATGTACTCATAATTTTGCATGAACTAGTAATATTTTGTCAAGATTTTTATTCAATGAACTGTCTAAGCTTTCACCACTAATAGTTGGATGATAATTGGTTCTTGAATTATACTTATAGTTAACGTGTCTTGAAGTTTTTGATTTTGCATTATCTATTAGAACTTATTCTTTACAATTGAAGTTTCGATTTCAGGAGGATGGTAAATTAGAGATTCGTTATGAAAAGTTTAGAGCATAAGCAATTGAGAGAACCTTAGAACCGAGTTGGATCTAATTGGGTCGGGCCATGTCAAGTAAATTTGGATCTAATTAGGTCGGGTCATGTCAAGTAAATTTGGATGTGACTAAGTTTGTGTTTCGTTGAAGAGAACAGGGGCAATAACTTATTGGAGTGGATTAGATAAAATTAGGAGTGGATTAGATAAAATTAGGAAAGCAGGTATACCTTGAACGTTTTTCAGAAGTCTTTCTATATATAATAGTTTTTCCAAAGACTGTCTTGCATGAGTCTTTATCTACCAAACACACAAACAGTTTGATAATTTGGTCTATCTATTGTCTCTTAGGGAAGCTCCAACCCCATCATTAAAGGAAGCACCTTCTTTCTGAACTAAATGGTTGATACTTTATATAGCATCAGACAAAAACATATATTGTTTTCTAAGCAAATATGTGTAAAATAAATCAGAGCATTAACAACCTCTTTGCAAATTGCTGTAAGTATTTCTATCTGCTAAGTTTCTTCAATTTCCGACTTTCAGGGCGGTTGATTTGGATGTTCATTGTGTTTGCATTTTTCACTCATGGAATATGCTCCCGACTTATTTTACTTAAAAGACATAATACCTATATAAAGTATTAACAAGTTGGTTCAGGAAGATGCTTCTTTGTATATTATTTAATGATTGGAGTTTGGATCTTCCCTAAGAGACAATAAATTATGCCCAGTGGTTTCCACATGACATGTGACCTTATGTTTTAATTCCAAACTTATTCAATTACTAATCATGTCAGTCGTAAGTAGTACCGTAAAGAATGCCTTAAATTATGCCCAGTGGTTTCCACATGACATGTGACCTTATCTTTTAATTCCAAACTTATTCAATTACTATTCCATGTTCATATTACTTTATGGTACACAAGTCTTTCTTTAACACTTTTCCAAAAGACTCTGTATTTGTTTGGAATCCAAGACATCATGCTTATTTATGTCAACAAAATTGTGCTTGTTGTAGTTAAACGAAATTGTGCATAACCACGTGATAAACGAAGATAGCCAATTGGTCCAAGGTGCATGAAGCAATTCCTGGTAAGTATCTATAAACTACTACCATACTTTAATACGATATGATAGACACAAATATAGTTATTAGTCATTTGTATAATAAATTGAATAAAGAAAAATATAAATTCAATGTAAGTACAAGTTTATTTTTAACTATTAATAATATAGGTATAAATATATTTAGTATTTTTATTTTCATTAAATAAAATTCTTATATTAATATCTGTTAGTATATCTATATTTTAAAATAATTTTCTGAAAATATCTATTTTTATATAGAAGTTATTTAATTTGAGAGATAAATTTGTAATGCACTTTATCAATCGTTAAATTACATCTTAAAGAAATATATTAATCCTAAATTCATTATTGGTTACAATGTGCATTTTATTATAATATTAAACTTATAATAAAATAAAATAAACCTATATAACATTGTAAAAGAACTCTTTTAATAAAATTAAAATGATAAGAAGACATATATTAAAAAAAAGTTATGTGAAATTTAACTACAATTACTTACCCAAAAAAATTTAACTACAATTAAAAACATATATAATAAGTAAATATCAAAATTTTTAAAGACCAAAATCAATTGAGAAATATTGTGCACATTAAGTATTAGTCTACAATTAATTATTAATAAAATAATAAATGTTATTCTAAATATAATAAATAATAATATTTATAATGTTATAAATTATAAAACAAAATAAAAATAACCCATATGACTAAATGAAACCATGTAGATGCTTTTTAATAAAATTAAAACGATAGAAGATACGTTAAAAATAACAATATTAATTAGGAGACTTTTTCTTATAATTAATTTAAACATATATACGTTTCTCTCTTTCTTTTTCTTTATGTAGATTAAAAATAAATTCGACCATCATATTTCGAAGATATGATTGCAGCCATCTCAAGTATGCTTCTTATAATTAAAAGATGATGGCGATTCAGAATCATATTTGTGTTAAATTGCATTCATCCTAGGACACGTAAAACAATCTATGAAATCAAATTGCAATATGTAAACAACGTCTCCGACGAACATCAACAGCAATGGAATGACAAATATTGCACAGATTGAAGAACTCCAAAAAAGCTCGGTTTCCCAGAGGATCACAGCTACTTCATCATGATCCGACCCGATTTCATGAATTATAGGGTTGGGTCAAGTCAGGTTGGATCTAATTGGGTTGGGTCATGTTGGATCTGACTAGGTTTGTGTTTTGCTGAAAGAAACACGGGGCAACAACGTATTGGAGTGGGTTAGATAAAATTATGAACATGTTTCAGAAGTCTTTCTATAATAGTTCTTGTAAAGACTCTATTGCAAACAGTTTGATAATTTGGTATATATATTGGTAATTTAGGGAAGGTCCAACAATGAAAAACCCACCATCATCATTAAAGGAAGCATCTTCTTTCTGAACTAAATGGTTGATACTTTATATATATAGCATCAGACAAAAACATATATTGTTTTCTAAGCAAATATGTGATAAATAAATCAGAGCATCAACATCCTCTTTGCAAATTGCTGTAAAAAAAAAAAGTCTCTTAATTAAGAGACACTGCTAATGGCGAGATGATGCGAAAATCCAGATTAATAAGTATTTATAATCTGCTAAGTTTGTTCATTGTGTTTGGATTTTTGCTGACTTATTTTACACCTTTTTCCTTAATAGTTTGGATTTTGTTGAGCTAAAGTTAGCAAAAATCCAAACTATTAAAGAAACCCAGAATCAAGTGGTACGAGGCGTGCGTCTCAACGCAACAAAACCCCTTGGTCCTGAGTTCGAGCGGCGGCAAAGCCCTCCAGCGCACCTACAGGGGACAATACTAATTTGTCTTGGGCCAGGCTCTGAACCGCAGCCACGTAAGCCTGTTAACCTATCCAAACCAAAAATAAATTATTAAAGAAAGACTTCTTAAACTTGAAATAGTTGTTTTTTAATTTTTGTTCGTCAGTGATGATATGAACATGCAGAATAAGTATGGATTTCCCCTGTTAAAGCTTTGTATGTTTCTATTTTATTGAAATAAAAAATACCAAATATAAGGTCTCAATAGTTGAGTTATACTATGCTTTGAATGAGGTTACAATTCAGCCATAAACCTTCCCAATCGCAAAGCCTTCTCTTTTTCCCACAATTCCGTTCACAGAAGGGTTGGATAATGGTCCAGCTAGACAACTTAAAAGAAGAAACAAGTAGTGCAACAACTTCTTTCAGCGGTAATAGAATGTACAGGCTAAAATTTATATATACTTTGTAAGTTATGATCACTATGTCGCTAAAGATTATTTAACATTTCAGTGCAACATTTGCAATGAAGGCTCAGTCGATCTACATTTGTTAAGTGTATTAAAAAATTTAAAATATTTTACATTAAAATAGAAAAATTTTCAAAAAGTTTGATACTATAAAACAAGTGCAACAATCTCGACTGATGTAATTGAAATTTAAGTGAGTGTGTCAAGTTGGTTTCAAGTTTGTAAAACAACTATATATGCAAAGTGTTGAACAAAAATATTTCACTGCTTAAATTATTGAAGTTGGCCCATCGCCATTTCTAAAAGTCTCTTGGAGTGGTTGTTGCGTTAAAGAGTGGAGCAGCACAGTCTTTTGGAAAACTATTAAATTCCACGTGTAAGGTCCACAAATCTCCTCACATCAGTCTTTTGGAAAACTATTAAAGAAAGACTTATGTAACATAAAGTAATAGTTGCTTTTTTTTTATTAATGATGATATGAACATGGAATAGTAATTGAATTCCATGTTTGGATTCCATGCGTTAAAAGCTTTGTACGTTTCTATTTTATTGAATCAGAATTTGCTTTGAAAGAGATAACTTTCCCCATTGTAAACCCTTCTCTTTCTTTCCCCTTCTCATCAATCACAATCAGTGTGAGCTGCTGATAATGGAGATTCAATTTCAGCATCATCACGTCTTGACCTTTTGTGAGAATTTCTCCCATATTTTTTTCAAGTTTGTCAAACGAGATGAAGAAGACTATGCAGAGTTTGATGATGAAGAAGAACATGCAGAATTAGCTGATGAAGAAGACTATGCAGAGTTTGATGATGAAGAAGACTATGAACAGTTTGATGATGAAGAAGACTATCCTAAGTGCTGTGTCTGCTTCAAAATCGTGGATGATGGCCCCGTATATTTCTGTGAAATTTGTGATGGCATTTGGGTTCACAAATTCTGTGCTTCTTTACCTCGTGAGATACGAGCTCATCCCCTACACTTGCAACATCATCATTCTCTAACCCTTCAAACTACAAAACCCTGCCCTTTTAAATTCGAGACATATATTTGTGAAGGTTGTAGGGATATCGTAAGAATTTCTAACTATTATGAATGCTCAGAGTGTGGGTTGAAGCTGGATTCCAAATGCGCTCTTTCACCATATAACGATGACCTCCAACAAATCACAACATTAATTTCTCCGGATACAAAAACTCAGATTTCCCATGACAGTCATCATCATACGTTGTTCCTCTTCAATTCCAGATCCAGACAGATACAGCCTTTTTCTCTTAATAGTTGCATGCTATGCGACAGGGAACTATTGGATCTAACATACTGTTGCTTTCGCTGCAAGTACTACGTTCACAAGAGATGCATCGAACTTACCCAACAAGAATGTAAAGTACAGCACCCTTGCCACTCGCATCATCCATTTTCTATTGAATATGATTGTGGGGTGTTCATCTGTGATCAGTGCAGAGATTTATCTGTTACCTCTTTTATGGCAACTTGCAAAGATTGCGGCTTTAAAATTGATTCCAAATGCGCTCTTTCACCAGATAACGGTGCCCTCCAGCAAATCACAACATTACTTTCTCCAGATACAAAAACTCAGATTTCCCATGACAGTCATCATCATACGTTGTTCCTCTTCAATTCCAGATCCAGAAAGAAATCGCCTTTTTCTCCTCATAGTTGCATGCTATGCGACGGGGAACTATTGGATCTAACATATGGTTGCTTTCGCTGTGATTACTACCTTCATAAGAGATGCGTTGAAATTACCCAACAAGAATGTAAAGTACAACACCCTTGCCACTCGCATCACCCATTTTCTATTGAATATGATTGTGAGGTGTTCATCTGTGATCAGTGCAGAGATTTATCTGTTACTTCTTTTATGGCAATTTGCAAAGCATGCGGCTTCAAAATTGATTTCAAATGTGCTTTTCTTAGAGATATCACGATTCATAGATCAATTGGGGATGAGGTGAAGATCCAAATTAGCTTTTTTAACCACAATCTACATCCGTTAAGTTTCTTCAATTATCGTCCTGGCAGTCGTCTAGAATGTGCAAGACTAAAATGTAAAGGATGCCAATTGACACTTTCAGGCCCAAGTTACGGTTGCCTTGAATGTTCAGTATATTTGCATAAATCTTGTGCAGAAATGCCACAAATGATACAGCACCCGTATCACCATTTTCATAATCTTTACCTCCAAGCTTCTTTTCAAGGACGCTGTAGTGCTTGTTGGAGAAGTCACTTTCGTGTGCAGTGTTACCGATGTTATTGGTGCCCTTCCTTTGTCCTTGATCCCCAATGTGCCATCAATAATCTGGTGGTAGCATCTGCACTCAAGAAAAAAGAGTACCACCAACACGACCTCTATTACTTTGTGGCTCCAAAATGGTTATATGATTCAGAATTTCAATGTAACATTTGTAGAAAGAATTGCAAGGAGTCATTCTACATTTGCTTCAAGTGCAACTCATATCTTCACATGGAATGCATTGGAATTCCAAAAGAAGTGAAGCATGATTCTCACTTGCATCCTCTAACTCTCATGGATCCATTAACTGAGGATGACATTGACGAATCTAAAGATCAGTATTATTGTTATACTTGTGAGGAAAAGAGGAATCCGAGATATCATGCTTATTCATGTCAACAATGTGCTAATACCGGCCATATTTTCACAGCTCACATTGAATGTGTATTGTCAAGCGAGGTAAAGCTTAACTTCTTCATTTTTCTTCTTTTTTTTTTAAGATCCTTCTCTTATGCAATTATTTCATCATCTTTTTTGCTTGTTGTACTGTGTAGTTAAATGAAATTGAGCATACCCACGTGATAAAGGAAGATGAAAAAGAAGATAGCCAGGAACAGTACCCTGACCCGTTTGAGCATCCAATTAGTCCAAGGTGCATGAAGCAACTCCTGGTAATTATCTATAAACTACTACCGTACTTTAATATGGTCATTTATATAATGAATTGAATAAAAATGTTATAAACCCAAGATCAAAATTTTTTAAACAAAACGATATCATTTTGCTTACAAAAGTCGAGTCTTAAGTCGATCTGAGCCTGGATAACAGAAACCTAAGGCCGATTGAAAAAACGGATCTAGACTAATTGTCAACCCTATTTGTACATCAAAAAATATCAAATTCAATTTTTTCATTCTTTAAATGTATAGATATAAATATAATATGTACTTTTTATTTTTTAGATATAGATCCTTTTTTAGATTAATATCTTCAAAAATATTTAAAATTTTGGATTCACGGTACTAAAAACTATTGGTATTACTACCTTTAAAAAATTTTACAATATAAATTTTTATTAAAATGATGTAGTCAATTAAGTACAAACAAATCCTAATTGTTTGCCAATTATTAACTTATAATATAAAATAAATATATTAAGTTTTATGAGACTTTTTGTTATAATTAACTTAAACATATGTTTCTCTCTTTTTTTATTGCAGATTAAAGATAAAATCAATGATCATGCTTTGAACTATTTCAAAGGTATGATTGACTTCTCATGCTATATATGTAAAGAGCTTGTGGAGAGTTGTACAAGCTATAAATGCTCATACTGTAAAATTTATTTGCACAAGAAGTGTGCAGAATTACCCCTTAAAATAGAACACAAACTTCACGAGCATCCTCTTTCTATCCTAGGAGGAGAGTTTTCCAACACATTTATATGTGATGGATGTCATGTCTACCACCAAAATGACATGTGTTACTATTGTGACAAATGTAGCTTTTTTCTCGATAGAGAATGTGCTTCAGCAATTTCTTCCATTGACGACCATTACCAGAAGTCTAATAATAATGGAAGGGAAGCCACAGTCTCTCATTTCATCCACAAGCATAAACTTAGATTTGACTATATTCCTGAGAAATTCGAGGTTCATTGCTCAGTATGTTCCTTGCGAATTTCAGGCCCAACTTATTGTTGTTATGTTTGTGATTTCTTTCTTCATGATTCCTGTTTTGACGAACTTGAATCGCAGTCTATTCAGCATCCCTTTCACACCCAACATCCTCTCCATTTTAGGAGGGAACATATATTCGCTTGCAAAGCTTGCAAACAATTTTTGAATGTTGGTTATGTGTGTGCAGAATGTGATTTTAGTCTTGATATAAAATGTGCCAAGTACCTAACTTCTGGTCTCCAACATAAGTGGCACAAGCACAAACTTTTCTGCTTTGTGGCTGAAGACATAACTGAAACGAAGGAAAGCTTTTGGTGCAATCATTGTGGCCAAAAGTGCAATTGCAATGTATCTTTTTATCGTTGTTTGGATTGTGATCTCAGCCTACACATTGAGTGTATTCCAATACCAAAAATTGTTAAGAGCGTGTGCCATGTCCATCCCCTTGCTTTAACGGATTCGATTATCGAAAAAGGACAAGATGAATATTACTGTCATGCTTGTGAGAATTTGAGGAATCCAAAACATGCTGCTTATTATTGCAAGTCATGCTACTTTACTGCTCATATTGGATGTGTGCTTGACGAGGTAAGATTTGGATTACAATCATCTTTAGATTTTTTTATTATCCATTGATCATAAGAACTTATACTTCAACAATTGAATATTTGATTTCAGGAGGAAGGTGAAATAGAAGTTCTTTCATCTCTATAAAGAGGTTTAGATTAGAAGCAATGAAGAGAACCTCAGAGTTAATGTCAGAATGCTGACATGAAGAATTAAAATGATCATTTGTGCTTGAAATGTTCTTATAATTAACCCTTCGAGGTTTTTCAAAATTGAAGTATTTAAACATGGTTAGTAATTGTCAATCAGTTGTTTTTAGCATTTGTTCTTTCTTTTTATGTCCTATTCCATGAAACGTTTGGTGTTTGCTTCTAGTTACTCACCATTTCACCACTATATATGGCTTATAACTGAATTTGTGTTTGTCCTTATGCTCTTCAATCCAATTACACCTGCCACTTGAGACATACACACCTTACACACACACAAGCTCACAACTCTTAAAACATTTATGTTCAGTCCTTTCTGCAAAAATTGGCTTTCAACTTAGTGTTCCAGACCTACATACTAAAGCGATAGAGTGTTGTTTCTTAGGTACAAATCTACAGACTAACCTAAAAGCAGAAACAGTATCATTTTCAGGTCAGACTCAAATCACGTATAAGAGGTTGAGTAATAGAGTGTGTTAATGATTCTAATACAAAGTTTGTTTATCAGGTCTTTGATCTTTCTAAAGCAGCCTCATGTATATATGTTCTATGCTTATTGGTAGCAAGCTTAAAACAGCTTATAATAGCATTATCCTACCAAATTATACTTCACATATTCCTTCTCATTTAAAGCTTGAATTTTTAGTTTCAGAGGGTCGTATAAGAACTTGATTCACAATAAAATATTGGTTAGCTCATTTCTTTTAGAACCTTTCAATTGATTAAGAGCTTCAAATCCTCTTAATGCATGTTGAACTATACATACATAAAACTCATGTTTAACTCTAAATTAAGGATGACAAAAAAAAAAAGCTAAGCTCAGTTCTGTTTAGCGATGTTTGTAGTTAATGGGTTCGAACTAAGTTGATCAAGTTTGGGGTTTTTCTTTCAAAATTTAGGTTTTGAATCAGGATTTAATTCAAAATATCATTTTAAATAAAACTACATCATTTTTAATTTTTAATTTCTAAAATGAAGTCATTCTATAAAAAAAAATCAAATGACTTCGTTTTATTTAAATTTTAATTTCTAAGTTTAATTTGAACAATTATGTCACTTAAATTTTAATTTTTAAGTTTAATTTTAACAGTTATGTCACTTAAATTTTAAACATAAAATGATTCATTTAAATTTAGTCAGATCTCTGAAAAACTTATTCTAAGATTTGACTATAAGCTATAATCATTAAAAATACATTAATTTATATGTTTTATTTAGAGTGATTCATGCGTAAATTCATACATAGGAGAAAATTATACTGTTTTTCAATTATGATTTTAATTATTGAATAAATAATAATTTGTAAATTATGTATTAGTATTAAAATAGGTTTATAGTTCTTCTTATTGCTACATTAATGTCTATATCTAATCCAATGTTAGCCATCGTTAATCTCTAAATCAGAACCCAAAACATTGCATGAATATACCCATTTGATATGGGATCATTGCACACTCTCCATTACTTTGCATGAATATACCCTTTTGACATGGGATCATTGCACACTCTCCATAGAGGATAAGATGTGAGAGGAAAATGATTTCTCATAACAAAGTAATGAGAGTAAATCTTAGGGACCAAGAATTGTGATTAAAAATGAAAATGGTTCGAGCCGGACCAAATTTGAAGCCTAAAATATGGGACTTGAATCTAATTTGAACCTCAAACATGCTCACATCTAGTAGCCCAAGTTCAACCTTGAGTATGAGCAGATTGCCTAAAACAAAGACGTTTGAGGTGGTAGCTAACCCTGGGCTTGAGCTTGATCCAAAGTTTAGCTAAATTGAAATTGATTCACTGACTTCATATCGAGCTGAACCTCATATTGTCCCTTCAAGTTCGAACTTGATTCAAAGTTAATTAAATTGAAATCGATCCATTGATTTCATATTGAATTGGACTTGGATCAATTGCTATACCTATTTGTGACAAAGAAGGATGACAATAAGGAAAGATATAAAAACATGTTTTTATTAATTTAGTCCTTAAGTTTACTTAAGGCTATGTTTGGTTGGGAGTTTTATAATGGAATAGAACGGAATGTCATATTATTTTATCGTTTGGGAGGAGGTTTTATAATATAATAGGATAGAAGAGGAGGGTTTCATACTATATCTCATTCCATTCTAAACAATAAAAACGAAAAACTTTAAGTTTGGGGAGCTTAGGATGGAATGTAAAACGATAAATAACTTTACACAATATTACATTATAAATCCTTCATCTAAACAACATTTCACTATATTACATTATAAACCCTTCCATCCCTCCCAAACAATAATTTTCTAATATTACATCCTTTTACATTCCATTTCATTTCATTCTATGTCATTCAATTCCATTAAAAATTTTATGTCCATCCAAACATATCCTAAGATCTTGAAAAATAAAATTTTATCAAAATCAAAATTTTCCTAATTTTTAAAACTTAAAAAGCTTGAAAGAATTCATAAAAAGCAAAAACTATTATTCCTTATTTGTTAAGAGGAAAATATAAATTATAACTCTCAAATGAATTTTTATATTAAAAATAAAAATAAAATAATTTATATTCTTTATTGTTTTGTCATAATTATGTGAATGACAACTGTAAATTGATACAAATTAAAAATTTTATAAATATGAATTAGGGCCTAATTCTTTTAGTTTTTTTATAAATTCAAATTTCAACTCTTAAATTTTTTAAGTTCAATTTATAAATCAAAACTTAGTCTATGAAACATG
>JAOSBP010000204.1:17236026-17259353 GCA_027563825.1 Erythroxylum mucronatum
TCATCTTGTTCATGGTTTTATTATCCTTATACCATATCATGTATGGATTAGCATGTTGATTTGGATATATTGCTTCCTCTACAAAATGATTTCTTAAAATTTTTTGAAATCTACCGTTTCTCCAAATAAGACATGTTTTCTTTTTCCAATCCAACAATTCAATCATCATAAACTTTCTATTACAACATGCGACAAAGATTAGTACTTTACTTACTTGTTTAGCTCAAGTTCCACCTCAATTCATCAAGTCTACTTTGCCTTATATGCATGCAAAATCATCTCAAATATAGGGTGGAAATTGGATAGCTTTCAACAACAAGAAAACAGTAAGATAAAAGACAACATCATATAGCTTTCTTAATGTAGAATTTTGTCAAGATTTTGAAGTGGTGATGAATGAAATAGAAGAAAAATTTTAGAGCTATAGGAGGGTGGATAATTCGGTGGTGAAAGGGAAGAGAGGAGAAGAATGAACACAACAAAACAACTTCTACTTTAGCTTAACTCATTAGGTGCTATGTGTCACCATTTCACAATGAAATTTGTCCCTATAAATGCATTCCATTTGTCCTCTCCAAAAGCTTCCAAATGTCACAATTATGCTAGGCCATTTGTTACTCAGCCTTTAAGCCATTCGTCACTCAATTATTTATGCCAAATGTCACTCAATTTTACTGCCATATGTAACTTACTTCATAGGCTTAGTCATCCTAAATTTCCATATGTCAATTTGACATTTTTCCTAAAATAAATGCACATTTTAATTCATCAATTTTCCAATTGTAACAATTAATTCAAAATTTACTAATTATAATCCACCAAACCAAAATTCAAGATATTAGTAATAACAATTCACATCATGATCATTTTAAACCTTTTATACCCCGAAATATGTCAATTGAGAGCATATACAATCTTTGTAATGTTTTCTAAATCATGATTCATATTTCTATGTGAATATTATGCATGTGAATTACAAAACATCATTTCACGTTGGTCAAAAATATCTTGAATTAATACTAAACGAGAACAACGAAACATTCTCCTTAATTACTTTAGGGTGATGAATCCTATCTTGATCATTCAACTATTTCCATATAGTTCATGCTACATCCAATGACTACCGATTAAATGACCTATGATTAAATAGATCATAAATAGTATCAAAACATAGCAATCCCCGTACAAGATAACTTTGATGACCTCAAGTCAAAGGATCGCTTACACAATCATCACAATGAGAATACCATAGACATACAAGTAATGTTCCAAATCGATTTCTCATATCGGGTCTGTTCAGTGAACTTGTTCTCTAGCAAGCACCCACACTTTTTTTTAAGTATCTCTATATTTTAGCGAATGAGATCGACTACTTCCTTCATAAGGAAAAACAAAACGTGTGCTAGTCTTTTTCTATTCTATTAATGTCCAATCTTAATATAAAAATGACTAGGAACTTTTAGGGATAATACATAAATTTAAAATGAATCTCATAATTATAATCTCACTATAATTTCATTTGCAATGTACAATTATCCTATGAACTTTATCATATACATCTAAATATGTACAAGATAAAACATGCCTTTAAATAATTTTTTACTAAATTACAACTAAATTGATTGGCTGTAGGGTATAAACCAACAACGATAACCTCTTATACTATAAGATATGATCCATACACTTGCAGGTATTGAGGGTTTTATTATTAGATATAAAACTTGCCCAATAGTAACCCCATCTCTGAAGGTATTTTGAATGAAGTTAAAGTCATAATTATGTGACTCACCCCTTTGTATGCCATTATCGGCCCTCCTCCTATTTTCTCCCCTGGTTTAACCCCCTTTCCAAAGTAAACCGGGACACTATCAGTTACCATCTCCTCTTACTTCCAAGCTAGGGTGTAGCATTGATGGAGCATTTGAGGGTCCATTATCTTCACCTTTAATTCTACTTCAGTTTTAAAACCTTTCAAGAAGAATCCTAACAAATAGTTTTCAGGTAGTCAAAGTTTATTTGAATATCTATCAAATAACACGCAACAATTTGACACTGACCACTCTTGTTTCAACTCCTTTAGGTCGCCAATCAGATCCTAAAAAACATATAGGAACCGAATCATGCATAATAAAATAGCTATGATACCAATTGTTGGATCGAAAACAAAAACATATTAGATTTGACTAAATGGTAGATTTTAAAAACTTTTTTCGAAATCAAAACACAGTGGAAGCATAATAATCAAATCAACATGTTTAATCCATACATGATACGGTATTAGAAAAACAAATAGCATAGGAACAAGATCGAAATATTACCGACTCTTTTGCTACAGCTTTGACTCCTTGTTATTGTATCCTCTCCACAATATTGTATCCTCTCCTTTTTGTTGTATCCTCAACCAATCCGATTTACCAATTGTTCTCCTTAAACAATTTGGTTAACAAGATCCTTTGGTGAAAAGGAGAAGAAATATTGAAGAGGTTTTCCTTAGTTGAAAGAAGCCAGAATGAGACTCTTCTCATTACCAATTTCGGCAAAGGAAGAAGGAGAAGCCACTTTGGCACCACTTCATTCTCTTAAGCAAAATGAAAGAGAGAGCCATAAATGAGACATTCACATATGTTTAATATGGCTAGTTGAAAAGACAAAAAACAACAATGATACTCTCATTTTCAGTTGCAAAATGAAAGAAAGGAGAGAAAGCAACAAATGCACTTACTCCTTTAATCAAAAGAATGCTAAAAGGTTGATAAGTTTTTCTACATGCCAACATTAAATGACAACCGTTAAACTCTTTAGTGATAAGACTATTAAACCATTTAATGAGGACACCATTAAACCATTTAATGATGATGAAGCACGATAAAAACCCATCTTAAATTTAGCAATTCAATGTTAAATGTGCAACTGGCCATTTAGCAATAAAACTGAAATCTGCATCATTGTAGTTTTGTTTTTTACCCTCCTTTTTGTCTTTACAAATCTTGTTTTAATTTAATTAATTTAATAAACTAAAATCCAGCTCAATATTTAATGTTTACTTTGGGCTTCTAATTAACTCTTAATTAGAGTAAGCCCATCATTTAATCATAGGCTTAAAACCCAATTTAATTAACTCTGAATGAAAATGTTCCGATATTATTATTCCAAATCTAATTCATTCCTTTCCTTTTATTTTCTTTCCGATAACCTCTACTTATATTTCTTACTTTGCTCGATAACCTTTCATAGAAGCCAAGTGGGGAATCTAGTTGGACTTATATAATTCAAGCTCTAATAAGCCTGGAATTAATTTAATCTCATTAGAATTAATTCCAGCTTATTAACCAAATGTCATTCCACTAAAAACAATTAGTTGAACTCTTGAATTACTAAATATTATGAGAACACGTGTTTCAAATAAGATGTCCAATTGCAAACTCTATTATGAACTATAGTATAGCCATTCACACAATAAAGGGTAAAATTACCGTTTTGCTCTTATGTTGATTTTTTCTTTTAGATCTCCTGTTTTACTCTATATGGTGATTAACACACAAGATCTCATCTTGGTGTTAAGACTTGATGGATAGCTAGTCCATCAAACTACCGGCGCCAGTTTAATTACCAATCTCCGTAAAACACCTAGAAGTGATGATGTCACTATAAACTCTTTATTTGAGTGAATGTTCTCTGATACATGCTTCAATTAATAATTCCAACTTGTAGACACTAGATTGATGCTCTGTAAAAATCCATTTCGATCATATCAAGAATTATAATGAAATATATATGAGTT
The DNA here is from genome assembly GCA_027563825.1 of Erythroxylum mucronatum. Classification (NCBI taxonomy): domain Eukaryota; kingdom Viridiplantae; phylum Streptophyta; class Magnoliopsida; order Malpighiales; family Erythroxylaceae; genus Erythroxylum; species Erythroxylum mucronatum. The sequence continues at coordinate 17,239,808 of JAOSBP010000204.1, forward strand.
CACCACTCATCAAGATTGTGGTTCGTAATAAAAAAATGCTAAGGTGTATGTTTTAAGATTAAAGTAACGGCCTACCTTATTCTTTAAAAACATAATTGATTCTAGATCCATTTAATAGTGCCATTATCGATAGTCAACTACTATCATGATATGAAATTTGTCATTCCCTTGAAGTAAACTCTTTTACTTACACAGAGATAAATTGCAACACTACAGTCTAAACCATAATCAAGCAACCAACTTGATTATTCAACTGTGAATCAACTAATTTAGATTCTAATAATATACATGTTTCCCATACATCTCCATGTATATGTATATTACTTACAAAAGAATCTTGGTACCTTATGACTAGATATATAATGCTCATACAAATAAAACCAAACTCTTTTGTTTTATTAATAATAAATATTTTTATTACAAAAGTAACTGGAAGAAGATTAAGTTATATGTAAATACACTTGCTTTCTAGGGCACTATATTTACATAACTCCAACAGGATGATCCTCAATTGTGGAAGTGTTGTTCTGACCAAGTGAATAGGAGATGTATGCCTGAATATGAATATGAATCAAATTTGAAATTTTGCCATTCATATGCTTGTGGCGGTCATTTTGGGCCTAATAGAAATGCTAGGAAAATTATTAAATGTGGTTTCTATTGGCCATATATTTTTCGAGACTCTTATATGTTCTGTAAAACAGGTGAACAATGCCAGAAACATGTCTCTAATACTTGCATGTGAAAATTTTGATGTATGGGGCATCGATTTTATGGGCCTATTTCCTTCTTCTTTTGGTTTTATTTACATTTGTTGGTTGTGAATTATGTTTCTAAATGGGTGGAACCTAAAGCCACTAAGACTTACGATTCAAAGGTGTTGCAGAATTTGTCAAGTCTAACATTTTTGCTAGGTTTGGAACACCAAGAGCATTGGTTAGTGATAAGGGTACTCATTTTTGCAACCGATTGGTAAAAAACTTTTTAAAAAAGTGCCATGACACTCATAAGGTGTCTATGGCCTGTCATCCATAGACGAACAGGCAAGCAAAGGTGTCAAATAGAGAAATCAAGTCCATTCTTGAGTAAATGGTGAGCCCAAATCATAAAGACTGGAGTCAGCGACTTGATGATGCTCTTTGGGCATATAGGATTGCATACAAGACATCGATTGGCATGCCTCCATACCAACTAATCTACAAAAAGTCATGTTATCTTCTAGTAGAAATTGAGCATAAAGCCTTTTGGGCCATTAAGCAATGCAATATGAAGATAGTTGTGGTGGGTGAACAAAGGACACTGCAACCGCAAGAATTAGAAGAGCTTAGACTTGAATCTTATGAGAATGCAGAAATTTACAAGGAAAAGACGAAACGATTTCATGATAAGATGATTGTTAGGAAGAATTTTATGGTTGGAAAAAAGGTTCTTCTCTACCGTTCACGACTTAAGCTTTTTCCAAGTAAATTGTATTCTTGTTGGATTGGACCTTTTGTTGTTACTAATATGTTTCCACATGTGCAGTTGAAATTGAAAGCTTACAGACAAACAAAAAATTCAAAGTCAATGGTCATCGACTAAAACCCTTCTGTGAAGGATTCCAAGTGGAGGATGTGGAAGTGATAGGGTTAGAAAGCCCTCATTATGAAGACCTAGCAATGTGGAGTCGAGCCAACAACAGTAAACAAAGGTATTGCTTGGGAGGTAACCTAAGGGAAGTTGATTTCTGTCTCTTTACATTTTTGCAATTGTTATTTTCCGTAAATGCCCCATTTCTTGCATTTGATGTTACATTAAGGACAATGTAACTTTTAAGTGTGGGGGTGGGGGTTTTAGTTTGATATTAGCTTTTATGCATGTTTTGAGCTTAATTGTTACTTATATGACTTCTTAGGTAGTTTTTAAAATCAAAAGAACAAAATCGATTTTTTTTTGTTTTCTATTGCTTTTAACATTATTTAGTCATAATTAGAGTGTGAATTGACTAAAAAAATCCATGGTAACCTTAACATGTACTTTTTCTCTTGTGGTTCATATGCATTATTCTTTAAAAGAGCGGTGACTAGTGGTGGACAAAAAACCAGTAAGGTTTTGAGCCATGTTAGACTGACACATTCATATAGTCTTACTGACTTTGTTTTGTGTGACCTTCATGACTTATATATCCTTACATTGCATTGATTTTCTATTCGAGACCACATTTTTATCACATGCATTTTTATGAAAATGATTAGGCATTCTTTGTTGATTGCGAGCTACATTAGCCAAATAGCCCACCCGTTTATATGAATTTTTCTTTGCTAACCCCCTTTGAGCTTTATTAGCTTTTTCTTTTTTATAAACCACATTATATGCACCTAACCAAATGCCCTACCCAAGAGCATCATCTAAAGCATCATTTAGTCGTAAACTTCAATCCTTTCAACTAGGATGCACAGTCTTTCCCAAAATGGAATTAACCTCTATATTTTATACTCACGTTTGTCCATTTGTTTGTGGATGGTAGGTGATGAATACTCGATGATGTACTCCATACTTTTTGAATAGTGCTGCCATGACTCTATTGCAAAATATGACTTACTTGATCACTAATAATGGCATATGGAATTCTAAATGTGTTAAAAATGTTAGTCTTTATAAACCCTATAATAGCTACAGAATCGTCAGTTTTGGTGGCTTTTGTTACCACCCTCTTGAAAACATAATTAACAACCAAAAGTATATAATAAAATTCACAACATGAAGGAAAGGGCCCCATAAAATCAATACCTCATACATTAAATATCTCAACTATAAGAATTGGGGTTTGAGGCATTTCATTTCGATAAGATAACACACCTATCTTTTTACATCTGTCATAACTTTTACATAACACATAAGCATCTTTAAATAAATTCTCCTAATATAATCCACTATCTAAAACTTTTCTATCAGTTCTTTAAGGACCAAATTGACCACCACGTGCATATTTGTGATAAAAATCTAAGACAAAATGTTTTTCATTTTCTGGCACACAATGTCTTATAATTTGCTCATAGTAGAACTTCCATAAGTACGGTTCATCTCAAACATAATATTTTGCCTTATTTCTTATCTTTTCCTTCCTAGACTTACTTAATGTAATGATATGTGTTTAAATGTTGATTCATTTGATATACTACACTTAGTGATTAATGCCTTAGAAATGCTTAGGATACTCATTTAATCTCATATTTGTTCTTAGTTACTTTTTGGAAGAAAAGAAGCTAAAGTGACCCGAAAGCATGTCATGGAAGTCATCTTCTCAATTTCCATATTATATTGATTCGTGGAGCATGAACAAGAAGAGGATTGAAAGAAGAAGAGGCAAGGGAGAATGTCAAATGAAGAACAAAAAAACAGGAGAAGTCTCACGACCAAACTTTGGATTACATAGGTGTGAGAAATCTCTTATGCTTAGGCAACATCTCTCACGGCTGTGAGAGATCTCTTATAGCCAGTGAAAGGGTCATGCATAACCGTGAGAGGCTTGTATGGCCATGAGAGGCTTGCACAACCGTGTAATGACCTTGCATAACCGTGAATTCCAAACACCGTGAGAATTAACTTGAGAAAGCTAGGTGTCCTTAATGGCCAGATGTCACTCGGTTTAAACCTAAATTTTACTGCATAAGGAAAAGGCAGTGATAGTAGAAAGGACATTTAGGGATAGATTTAGCCGAAAACACTCTTCTCCTATTTTTGGTTATTCTTCATTCTTCAACACCGACAGTGGCGATAAAGAGGATGGTCGATGGTGAGAGCTTAAAGAAGGAGACGGAAGGCTAATTTTCCTAACACCGGTTCGGAGGTGCAATAGAGGCCGAGGAGCACATTAAGCAGATTGTTATTGTGTATCATTTTCTTTACCTCTTTTTGGATTGTTTATGTTATCTTGTATGGATTGATTGAGTATTGTATGAGAATGATTTTAATGCTCTATCGAATCGTTTTTTATGAAAACCTATAGCTAGAACCTGAATGCGATACATAATAGTCGTGTTGAATGTCGTATATGGAAACTAACGGTATTAAATAGTTAGAGATAATGTAGCATAAGTTAAATGATCCTAGCTTGTGTAATTGTTACTTAGATTGGTTTTTTTTCTCACTTATAATGCAACTGTTCGGATAAACTTAGAGAGCTTGTTCTAGGTTTCTTGATAGTTAGGGTTAATTAATGAGCTCTTCTTGATTAACTATGATCTAAGGAAAAACTGAAATTAATAGAGCTTATTATTAGTTCACGATCAATAGTCTTAAGAGATGTATAAAGATGATAATTTAATGACATTTGCGAAATTGTGTTTAGGCCGAGATTAAACCAAAGAACATAATTTTAGCTCATTCATCAACTTTATCACTTTGTTGTTATTTAATTTGATTTGTTTTTATATATTCAAATTTACTTTGTCTTCTAATTTGCTTCAAACCAAAAACCCCTATTTTGCTACAACATGCATTGGACTTATCCATTCGCTATCCAAGATTGGATAGATTATACCAAAATCCAAAAATTTTAAAATCTCTTTCATTACCACATCTTTCATTTTTTTTTCATTTGGTTTAGCATTCTTATCTAAAAGAATCCTGTGCATGCAAATCACAAGGCTGATACCTTTTACGTCCACTAAAGTCTAACCAATTGCAGTTTTGTATTCTTTAAATAGTGTCACCAATTTTTCCTCTTGCCCTTTAGTCATCCTTTTTCAAATGATTTCAGGTAATGACTCTCCATCACCCAATATTTTATGTGATCAGGTAAGGCCTTTAATTCGATCTTTAAAGCATGCAAAACAAAAGGTAGCATTTTCTTATGGTTTATAGTAAGCTCAGCATTTAAAGTTTTTGAATCTATTTGCATTGTTGATAACAATTCTACAACTTCACAAGTTTTATCAGTTTGCTCGTTCACTTCTGATTTGGCCTTAAAATCTAACTCATCTTCAATATTTTCTTCATTAAACATATACTGAACAAATGAATCCAAAATATCCATATGATACAAAGATTGGAAATTATTATGGTATTTCATTGCTTCGAAAATATTGAACTTTACTATCTCTCCATCAAACTCTACAGAAAGAGTACCCTAATCTACATCAATTTTCATCTTGCAAGTCTTCATAAATGGCCTACCCAACATAATCAAAGTCGAATGCTCAACATATTATCTCCATCAATTTTCAAAATGTAAAAAGCCACTGGAAATACCAAACCATTAACTTGGACTAAACATCCTCAATAACTCCAATATAACACATATACGAACGATCAACTAGTTGAATAATCACATTAGTTTCTTGCAAAAAAATTCTGATTTAAAGCTCGATAAATTGATTATGGAATGATATTAATAGATGCCCTTAAGTCTAGCATGGCACGCTTAATTTTCTTATTACCAATAACACGCGGAAGTATAAATATTCCTGGATCTCTACATTTTCTGGTAATTTCCTATTTATCACGACTAATACATTCTTATTTGAAATTATTCTCTCATTGTCCTTCAACTTCCTTTTATTTATGCATAACTTTTTCAAGAACTTTACATATTTTGGAACTTACTTGTTGGCTTCTAAAAGTGGTATATTGACTTCCACCTTTTTTAAGGTTTCTAGAATCTCTCTTTCATATTCATCATCTTTTGGTTTAGCAACCTACAAGGAAAAGGAGGTACATTTGCATTAATTGATATCGATGAAGATAAATCATTTTTAACTTTTATTGATTCTTAAGTTGTAAGTTCTTCTTTCTTTTATCCATCATTATGCCTTTCTACCTCCATTGGTAAAGAAGTTCCAGGTTTAATTTCCTCACCACTTCTTAAAATCATTGCACTCATATTCTCTTTAAGATTCACCATCGTTAGGGAAGATAATTTTGATGACGCTTGTGCTTCCAATTTCCTTACCGAGGTGGTTGATTAAGTAATCTGATTTCCTAGGTTTTAAAGGCTTGACCTTGTTTCTTATTAAAATTGTTAAGTGTTAGTAGTAAGTGCTTTAACAATTTCATCTAAAGACATACCTGAAGTTGAAGATTGAGATTGAGCATACGTAGGGGCTTCAGGTTGTTTAAAATTTTGAGGTTAACATCGTTGTTGTCCTCTTTGATTTCCATAGCTCAAGTTTGAATGATCCCTCAGTCCTGGATTATAGTGATTTGAATAAGGGTCATAATTTTGTTAAGGTTGACCAAGAAATCCCTCTATTGAGTTAGCTTCTTGAAGAGAGTCATGTGGCCATGTAGGGCACATATTTGTAGGAAGTCCAGGGAATGAGCATATTTCACACGCTCTTGCCGATGACAATTTACCTACATCCAATTGGCAAATCAAAGCAGTTAAATCTAAAATTTTATCCTCAAGGTACGTGTTACTTACCTCATTCATACGCTTAATAGCTCCATCCATCCTTGTCCCAAACTGCTGAAATTTTTTTGCCATAATTGATATCAATTGTTTGGCTTCCTCAGATGTTTTGTTTACCAAAGCTCCTTTACTAGCTACATCGACCATACTCCAATCCATTGGCAATATTCCTTCATAAAAGTATTGAATCAAAAGTTGGTCAGGAATTTGATGATATGGATAACTAACATATAATTCCTTAAATTTTCCCAATATCCGTATAATATTTCTCCAGTAATTTCTCTTATCCCACATATCTCTTTTCTAATATTCGCTACTAGTAATGCAGGAAAGAACTTCTTCATAAACATTCTTTTCATTTTGTCCCATGTTGTCACTAAACCAAGGAGAAGATATAGTCAATCTTTTGCCTTATCTTTCAATGAGAATAAAAAGGCCCTAAGAATTATTTGTTCTTCTATCATCTCTTGTGGCTTTATTCTAGAGCAAACAATATGAAATTTCTTCAGCTGTTTATGTAGATCTTCACCTACAAAATCACGAAATACAGGTAGTAAGTGAATCAAACCATATTTCAATTTGAAATCTATCTCAACGTCTAGAAATTGTATACATAAGGGTTGTTGATTCAAATTTGGTGCCGTTAACTCCCTCAACGTTCTAGGGTTGAGATTTGTCATCTTTTCGTCCTCTTCTTGAAAATTAGAGTCTTCACCAATTGTTAGATCTACTTCAACTTTCACGTTTGAAGGTGAATGGTCGCTTCCTTACTTAGTCTCTTTTCTTAAACGATGCGTTGTTTTCTCAATTTCTGGATTATATTGTAATTTACCTGTTTGAAAAGCACGAGTCATATATGACAAAAGATTTGCAGTAATTGTAAAATAAAAATGCAAAGAAACTAAGAAACTAAAATATTTCCCCGGTAACGATATCAAATTTTGGTCGAGTTGTCAAAGCCCCTAAAATAATTTTGATTCTCCAAACTTCTTGTAGTAGTCGTGGAACCAGGTTGAATCCCTAGAAAACTAAACACTAGTTTCTTAATTTCACGTAATAAAATATTTTTTTTTGGGGGGGGGGGGTAGTTTGAATTGATTAATTAATTAAAAGGAATCAAAATAAATTAACTGAGTATAAAAGTGAGAAAGTCAAGATTACGCAAATCGGATTCAAAGGAAAGATCTCATCTAATTGTAACAGTGATCATTGGTCCAGAAAGAATATTTGTTATAATTCAAGCAAGTAGTCCGAAACATATTAGAATAGTTGTAATAAGTCTCAAATTTTCCTAATTTAATTGGTTCAAACCTAGCATCTAAACCAAAACATACCGTCCATTAATAGAGTGTGATAGCATTCCATATTAAATAAACGATACTAATAAGCTTAGTGAAAAAGACTACTAAATTAAATAATTGAGATAGTTGCAATTATTCAACTTAGTTTTCTTGTTTATTATAAGTTAAATATGCAAATTCATAAATAACCTATTTGCTACTTGTACCAATCATTCATGACAATTACGGATCATTAAATTCACGAATAGTGATAGAATAATTAACATTAAATTAAATTGTCAGATTAATCAAGATTAATCATTCATGAAATACGGGAACTCAAAATAAGAAATATTTGAATTAAAACATGAACAAAAGGTTTAGAACACAAAACCTTACAAAGTTATAACTAGAATATTGAATCCTCTTGAATCAGAATAAATGAGTTTAGCCACATATGACTTTTGCTCTAATGACAAAAATAGAAGAAAGACAAAGAATTGAGAGAAGAGTAAGAAGACAATTTTTTTCTATTATGAGGAATGCCCTTTTATAGGGTTTTCCTGATCTAGTCCTAATTTATTTCTACCTTGTAAAGATGTATATTTAAAACAAATTGAAATTCAATTCCTACATGATAGGAATAGAATGAAGTATCCTAGTTAAACTGCAACTCTTGAAGTGATCATTCTTATCCACTGTGGTAATCTCTTCACTTCATCCAAAATTCGTGATTATCGTCAGATAATATCTCAAGTTGAAGCAATATCTACTTTTTATCTCTAAAACAAAACAAACATTAATTTTTATATTTAAGTACTAAAATAAATCCAAAACAAAGGAGATAATATTAAATAATATATTAAGATAAGATCTTATCAACAACTCGAGTGTATGTTTGGTAACTTGAAATGAAGATGTAAAATGAGTATATAAATTACATCCCTTAATTTTTGATCATTTGATTATTAGTAATGAATCAAATAAGGATTGAGATATATGAAATGAATTTTAAATAATCCTGAATTTTTATTCTCAAAGTATGTGCGGGTATAATAACTTGGAATCAAATATTAGGAATAATAAATAAACGTGAGTAACTAAAACTCTCTTTTTTTAATTTTTTTGTGTTTCTTCTTAACTGAAGCTCTCCATTGTTCATTATATTTTTTAATTTTATTCTTATAAGAAAATTTATACACAATTATTTAAAAAATAATAATTTATTAAATCATTAACATAATTTTAATTAATTATTTATTAAATATAAAATTTTATTAATTAATAATAATATAAAGTATTTTAATTAATTATTTACAAAATCCATCACATAATAATCAAACATAAATAAAAATTGATATTACCGTTTTTAATATGTGATACTAAGCACCGATATAACTATTAATTTCTATAATATCATTTTTAGTGCTTTCGTACTAAACACGTATAATCATTAATTTCATTTCTATTCTGATTCGCAATTTAATTCTGTTTTTCTTTCGAAATAAGGAGTTTATGCATGTGCAAATCAAGAATAAAAACTGGAAAGTTCTGCTGAAATCACGGGACATTACCATATCAGACAAAATTTGGGCAAGCAACACTGGATTGTAACATTCTGTTTATAACATTCGAGACGTCAAATATTTTCTGGTCGGAAGAAATGGTGGATACACATTAATTGTAGCCCTTTTTTATGGTTGGATAGATATACAATGGAAACATATCAATTTCAGCAAATTCTAATATCCAACAGAAAGAGAGCATAGGATACAGCGTTAACTCGACCCCACTGGACGGATTGTTCATTGTTGGTTGTTATCTACTTACCCAAAAGAAGGCATTAGTGACATTAATATTGAAACAAATAAGTTGATCTCGAGTAATCACCAACATTCTTTTACTTGGGGAACGTGTGTCATCAATGTTTTGGTTAGTGGAACCAGATGTCAACTGCATCTCTCTCTCTCTATCAACTTGAATTTCCTTAATCATGAGAAATGATGCACACACGATAATTATGATCATCTTCTTTTTCACCCTTTTGTCCACTCCACATTTCTATATTAGAACGTTACCATGCATTTTCCCTCCCCCAACGCTGTCTTCTACGAAAGTTCAAGATACGTCGAGATCGGTTTTATCTATTCCTCAAAATTTAAGAATGGATGTTCTGATGCATAGTTATTTTGTATTTGGTTTTTAATCAAACATGGGTTTAATAATACGGTAGAAATAATCATAGATGGAGTTATTTGAGGCTCAGTGTCTCATGATTTAAAATTTTTTTATATATTTTTATTTTTAATATATATATATATATTTGATAATTGAACAAGACCTTTTTTTAAGTGTGTCGCCCAGTCACCGTCAATGTCATTTGTGAAAGATTGTATAAAGAGGAGTGAGATCCTCTGTACCCACTACCTAAGACCAATGCCACTCAAGCACAGCCACCAATTTTGTTGAGTCCCACTAAAATTTATGGTCATGCTTGAGTGGCACAGAGTTGGTCTTGGGTAGTGGGCATAGAGGATTTGGTCCCGTATAAAGAGGGGTGTTCTAAATTTTTTATTTCACATGAAAGTGATTAGACATTAATCCCATAAGGTTTGAACAAATTTCAAGGACAGATTAGTACCAATAGCGACATGGAGAGCATTTATGGGCTTTTTAGTGACATCGACAGTTATTGAATTGAGATCTTCCTTAAAAAAGTTAGAAGCGGTGGTCCAATCACCTTCAATGACAGCTTTGTACAGTGACAAGTAACGATCGATACGAGAAGATAAGGTAAAGCTAACATATCTGACCGTTTTTCGTAACTTTTTGTTCTTTCGTCACGTCTCACGTCTGTTTTTTATATCGACAAGTTTTATAATATTTATTCCACGACATGATTTAGGGATGTTTCAACGAATACATGTATGACCGTTTGATCAATAATTTAATTAAGTTGTTGCGGTAGTGAATGAATTTTTGAGGCTTATGAACAGTTGGATATATATATATAAATATGCTACCTCTTTTATGGAATTAGTAAATATTGGTTCTAACTAATATTTTATTTTGCAGTTATGAAAAAATACTGTAAAAAATTAAGACCGATTATTCAATCATCCTCATCTGATTTAAATAAGAATGTTAATAAAACTTTATTTTTTATTTAGTTTTGATATGAAAATTTTTATAAAATTTTTATTTTATTTAAACGTTATTATCTTAAATTCTGACTTCGTAAGTAGAAATAATACTGTTAATGGACACCCAGTATATTTCAGTTGAGTTAGTCACATATTAATTTCCCGTGGTTTTATTTATCAATTGTCTCCAGAAAAAGTTAAAAATATACCAAATGCTGCCTACGATGCATTTTTCGGTTCGTTAACCCTTCAAAGAGTAAAAAAGCGATCAAGAGCTCTTTATATACATATAAGTCATGTCTTTAATATTTTCTTACATTGTCGTGCATTCCTTTCTCGAAAGACAATTGCAGGGATGGGAAGGGGTCCCTCTACACTTTTAGCAAAGAAAAAGAAAAAGAAAGTAAAAAAGTGACAAATGAGAAAGAAAAGAAAAAGAAAAAGGACGACTGAAGACTTTTACCTGAAAGCAACTACAGAACTTTCTTTCTATGTGTTAATATGCATGCATTACCAGAGGAGAGGAGAGGAGAGGAGAGGAGGGAGGGCCATGAGATTCTGTTTTCTTTTGCCATATATCTCAATCACAACCGCAGCTTCCAAATCACCTTTTATGATTTCCGCATTTCACGCTCATTTATGAAAGAACCAGTCTACTCCATATCACCTACACTTCCCACTGACTTTGACCTTTTAAGAATAGCCAAAGAGGAATGTCCATGTCAGCAACCTCACAGTTTGAAGAAAGTTCCGAGGGGGGAAGGGTGGACCCTGAGTGTCTCACCCCGAGTTGATGAGTCGGACCACAAACACCATCGTCACGCAAAAACTCTGAAATTCCACTCCCCATCATGCCTCTCTCTTTCGCACTCCTTAAGTACTCTTATCTTTCCCTTTTGCATCGCACCATTTCTTCATGGACGGCACTCCGGATTCTGTCCCAGAACCGGTTCCGGGTACTCCCGGAATCCGGGAAATGAGAGGGTCTGAAAATTTTGGATTTGTCTCCCAACAGAATGCTTCTAACATGGGGACAAGTAAGGTAAGCTTGAAAGCGGAAATCGACACGTCTCCGCCGTTCGGGTCGGTTAAAGAGGCTGTGACTCGGTTCGGTGGTAGCGGACCTTGGATGCCGTACTACTACAGGCTTGGAGAGAATTGTGTAACTTCTTTTTTCTCTTTTATTTTTTGCTGAATCAGTGTTGGTATTGAAGGTAACCCAACGCTTGAATGTTGGACATAAGTTCGTACGTTTTTTCTTGGTCAATTCTGATGAACTGTTGAGTCTTTGACTATTTAAACATTTATCAGGGTGTAAACATAATCCTATATTTATATATATATATATATGTATATGTATGTATGTATGTATAGAATAGATTGAACGGTTGGTTTTCTGATTTCAACGAGGTGGCAGTGTTGGAAAATGTAATGAATTATCTGCACGAGTTACGCTTTCTAACACTTAAACGTTCTTTGCCCATGAAGTGTCATCTTTGCAGAACCTAGTTACCGTAACTTGGAGTCTTTGACCCCGGTTGTGGCTCGAAAAGTTTTTGGATTTACGTGCATGTATGAATGTGGTATTTGCTTTCCTGTCTCTCCTTGCGTGAGGAACAATTATGATCTCTAAAGATGGAAAACTGTCTAGAAAATGTTAGGTTGCTGTATATCTTCCCTGTTATGATACATGTCGATTACCTATACGGAGCAGGGCCTAGAAGAACGCTTCAATATAAAGAAAGTGGAGGAGCAGGCTGCAGAATTGGAGAAGGAACTCATTGTTAAAGAATTGGAAACGCTGGATGTTCTTGAAGAACTTGGAACGACCAAGAAAATCGTCGAGGAGTTGAAGTTGCAACTACAGAAAGATGCTTTGAAATGCGTGGCTATCCCATCTGACCAGATGTCAAGTCCTGCAATCAAAGAAATAAACAATGGAAACCCTCGAGAGCAGAGAATGGGATCTTTGAGCCCCTGCCCCACATCATCTCCTGACTTGATCTTAATGGAATTGAAGCAGGCAAAATGGAACCTCGGTAAAACTGATAACAATCTTGGCGTGATTCAAACTTCCGTTGAGTCTTTGAATAAGAAAATGAAGAAAGAGAAATCATTTCTAGCAAAAACCCGCGAGAGGCTAACATCGAAATTTGCAGGAGTGTTGTCTCTGGAGGATGAGCTAAAGGAAGCTAGATTGAAACCAATTATTGCTGATACTATGCAGTCCGAGTACAAGGCAGATCAGTTAAGGAGAGTGGCTGAAGTGGAGAAAAAGGAAATTTCCCAGACAGTGTCTGCTAATAATAACCAGAGCAAGGCCAATCTGAGAAATGCTGAATTGAGGTTGCTTGCAGCCCAAAAGATGGAGGAGGCAGCAAGAGCAGCGGAAGCTGTTGCCCTTGCTGAAATCAGTGCTCTTTCTAGCTATGAGAGATCATCAGGATATATCCTGCCGCATCCTGAGAAGCTAGCCCCTTTTGAAGAACGATCAGCTTTAACCCCACATGCTCAGAAACCTGAGGTGCTTTCCAAAAAGAAAGCAGAAATTTTGAAACTTCGAAAGCGTGAAGCTAGTTTCACTAAAATGTCTATTCTAAAGAAGTTAAGAGAAGCTGCAGAAGAAGTGAAACAAAGTAAGGAAGCATTAGAAGCAGCTCTGTACAAAGTTGAAATGGCTAACATAAAGCAATTTGCAGCTGAAGAGGCTCTCATGAAATGGCTGCCGATTGATGATCAAGATGGACAACCCACATATTACAACACAACGCTTAGTAATTTCCATTTTCATCAACCTGATCATCACCAAAGAGGTGCACCGAATGCAATGCAGAATCCCAGTCCAGTTGTTGATGATCCAAAGCCTGTTTTGAGATCAACAGTGTCAATGCGGGATGTGCTAAGCAGGAAGCCGGTTTTGCCTCGTGAAGAACATGCTGCAACAAGGCCAATGGAAGGCCGCACAGATAGGCAAAAGGTGGCATTGAATCCAATGCTTCATGAACTACGAGATGATTTGACATTTCATCCAAGGCCAGAGAAAGATGTTGGTGAGCAGAAGCAATTCTTGACACAAAGAAGAAAATTTGGATTCATTCACGTATCTTTGCCTATGACTAGACCAAGCAAGAAAAAGACACAAGGTTCCAACAATGCCATGCATTAGATAGATATGTACGGGTGATTGATTTCTGGTGGTGGCGGCGCAAGTTTTCGTGTGATGGTATTGGTTGCATTGCAGCTTGCCTTCGTTGTTTCTGGGGCATTGTGTATTCTTTCACTGTACAAATTTGCTGTGTGCTATTGTTCTTGCGTATCCCAAGTGTGTGTCCATTGATTTGGTTTGGTGATCCTTTTTCATTTATCAGGGTTACTGCTAATTATATTAAGTATATGCCAGGAAAGCGTCAAAATCAAGTTTGCTATGTTTGCCACGTAATTAGTGTATGGATTTGTTGCTTCAAAATGTTCCCTCATAATCACTTGACGTCATGAACATTAGGAACTTCCTCTTGAGGCATATGACACCTAACTATAATGGATTTGGTGAATCATCTAATCTGTAATTGATGCCAAATTTTCTACAATCTAACCTTCTAATTTATACATTTAAGTCTTTTACATATCTCTCGTTTTAGGCCTTTTGACTTGTTTACACTTTGTCTCCAAATGTTTTTCTGATGTATTTGTTTTAATGTAAGCAGTTCTATGAAGATTATGAATATAAGTACATTTTTTACAGCTTCGACATATTTCAGCTACAACTTTTTGAGAACTTCGACTCCCGGAAGAAGCACATTCTCTCTTTTATGACTCGTTGGAAGGAAACAATTTAGTTTATTATTTGGTTGATTTTTGGCATCTCTAGTCTCTACTTAGAACTCTCAGACTCCACTAGGAACAATAATTAAAAATAATTTTGTATAGAAAGATGAATTTATAACTTAATACTATAATATTTTAAGTAAAAATATAAATTTCTAATGTATATTAATAGTTTTTATACACTACAATAATTATCACTCTAGAAAGTAAGATATCCAAGTATCTAAATGAATACCTTTTTAATTTTTCCCGCTTTTTGCTTCTAACTTGCACAATATCACCATTTTATAGAAACCTTCATTTGATTCTTACATGTCAAAAGATAATAACTAAATATCTGTTGGTAATTTTTTGAATATTGGACAATAATTAATTACGATTTTAATAAACTTACAGTTAAGTGAATCGAATTTGATTCGGTTAAAGACAATAAAGTAGCCTGATAAAAGATCTGATTTAATAGGCTGAAGTTTAAAATAAACCTTAATCAATATGGGTTGGACATGCATTGGGCCTATAATATGGAGGCCCAATACGGTTACTATATATAGTTGCTAAGGTCTCCTGTTGTCTGCTTAAGTAAATTCGAGAAAGTTCATATTCTTTGACTCGTTAAGAGGTTCACGCATTAAGAAAGATACATAAAGATGTTAAAGACATCCGGTTGATCAACTTTGGTAAAGATCATCAAGAAAATACGAAAGTTTCTGTGTCGAAAAGCTCATTCAAAAATATGGAAAGCAAATCAGGTATTTTCTGCATTTTTTTTATTTATTCACTTTCATGTTTGATCCCAGGTGCATAACTAAGGTTTATGTTATGCATTACATATGATATTAGAGTGGTTATGTGATTGTGTGAATTTAAACAAAATTTTTTAAGATATACCTTCGTTCCTTGAGTCCTACTAACAAGATTCTTGCCTGTTGGTAATTTTCTGAATATTAGACAATAATTAATTACGATTTTAATCAATTTACAGTTAAGCGAATTAAATTCGATTCGGTTAAAGATAATAAAGCAGCCCAATAAAGAATCTGATTTAATGGGCTAAAATTGGACCTTAATCAGTGTAAGTCGAACATACATTGGGCCTATAATGGGGAGGTCCAATACGGTTACTATATATAATTGCTATATTCTATTGTTGTCTGCTTAAGTAAGTTCGAGAAAGTTCGAATTCTCTAACTTTAAGAGATTCATGCATTAAGAAGGACACAAAAAGATGTTAAAGACATCTGGTTGATCAACTTTTGTAAAAGTTGGATGAAGGTTTCTGCATCGGGAAGCTCGTTCAAAGATATGGAAAGCAAATTAGGTATTTTCTGCATTTTTTTTGTTTATTCACTTACACATTTGATTCTAGGCACATAATTTATGCTTTATTATGCATTATACATGGTATCAGAGCGGTTATATGAATGTGTGAATTTAAACAAAATTTTCCAGATTTTCTCCATAAGGTAATAAGAGAAATCAGTTTGTTTTTGCATTTTAAATTGCTTATTGTTGCTTGAGTTATTGTTGAATGAGCTTGACGTTGAAAACTAGTTGAAAACAAGTTTCGTGGGGTGAAAATATCATCTGAAAGTAGCCAAATTTTGTCTTTTTTTGACGATTATAGAGAGAGAAAGTGGGAGAACGTTGGGCACGTGTGGCACACATGCCTTCGACTACTCAAGACTTTCAGAGATGGTGGATGTCTGGTGCGTGTGCCACACGTGCTAAATAGTTGGCAGACACCTAGCGCACGTGGGTGAGGACGAGTTTCAGGTGCGTGTGAGACATGTGCTAAAGGCGATGTGCAGCTTTGTGCATACAGTGTGCATCACACACTCCTCCGGCCATGTGCAGTGCTGATATTAGGCCTATAGTACAAAATACTCAAAATTTTCATAATTCAAAAAATGATCCCTCGAGTTATTTTGGGTCAGTTTGGGGGTCCAATTAATTTATAAAGTGAGTTTTTAAATTTTTTTAGATTTATTACATTAGTAATCAATAAGATTCAACTTTAGAAAAATTAAATAAAGGTTATTAAAGTTATTTTTGAGTGAAATTTCATACTTCGGACTTGAAATAAAAGATGTACATATGATTTTTGGTATCTCATATGGTACATTTATTGTTCGGTATTGCATGATTATCACTCTGACTGTAATTTTTCTTGTGATGAATTCTTAAATAAAGTTAACTGGTAATATTTTCAGCACTGATATGTGATAGTGTATATGTGTATAAAGATTTTGCATTTATTGATGATAAATTGTCACATGTTATAAGCCCATACAAAATTTGAGAATGACATAAAGGTGTATCCTTTGTATTTGTAGATCCCTCTGGGTACTAATGAGAATGTAATTATCATAGTGGCTTTTCAAGTTAGTATTTGAATTGTTCTGCTTACATGTTTAAAGATGTCTCTGGTCTTATGTTTGGTTATTTTGCCTAAAGATGTTAGACATAAATGAGATTTTGAGATGCACATGAAGACACAAGGTGAAGGAAGTCATTGCTTGAGTGATCTGTTCACCCATAGATGGTGGAGTCATGAGAGTCAATGGTGTACTATGATCACTTTTGTATAGAGGTCTTACCTGCTTGTATTATGTATTCAGCCCATAGTTGTTTCATGATATGTGTGATAAGATTCTCGGTACAGATACTATTTGTGGCTTTGAGTATCAATGTTATCTTACATTTGTGTTGATTATTACATTGTCAATTTTATACTTACCTTTTTTGTAAATAACAACATCACTATTGAAACCCTAACTAGTTTCAACTTTAAGAAATGGAAGCAAGATGTAGAATTTGCTTTAGAGATAACAGATATTAACATGGTCATGGTCAAAGATAGGTTATCTACACCATCACCTGTTAGCTCAGAGGTTGAAAAGATAGCATACGTAGACTATAAAGAGATCAATCCCGTGACATTTTCTCAGTGGACTTCCAGAAACAACTATAGTAAGGGATTTCCTGAACAATGTCTCCCCAAAAATATAGGGCATCTTTTAATGTTGAAATTGGTACTTTAATGAAGGAATTATTCTCCATGAGATATACAGGAGAAGGGGGAGTGAGGGAGTACATTATTAGGATGGTCCACCTCGATAGCTGAAGGCGTTGAATATCCACATTCCTAATGCCTGCATTGTTCACCAAACTCTAAATGCACTTCATTCAAAGTTTGGTATTTTGGATGTACAATTCTCAGGATGAGGCTTGAGACATCAATGCTTTGATTACCCAATGTGTTACTAAGGAGGAGAAGTTGAAGAATACAGTTCATACAGCCCTAGTCGCAACCAAAGGAAAGGCAAAGGTAAAGCTCTAGAGATTCAAAGGTAAGAAATCCAAATTCTCTCCACAAATAAATGTTGGTCAATCTAGTATTGCTAAAGGTCCTATAGATGTAAAAAGTAGGAGGTGCTTCTTCTGTAAGAAGTGAATCTAATTTTGCTACAGTCACATCAAGTTCTTAATGACCATATAGTGGAGCCTTTAGTTGTGTTGTTTCCACAATGTAGGGGTTTATACGCGAGAGAAATCCAAAAAAAGGAGAAAAATTGATGATGGGCAATAATAAAGTTAATGTAATTTATACAAGGGATGTATGTTTGAATCTTAATACAGAGTTTGTTCTTGTTTTATATGACATGTTTTATATGCCGTATTTTAGGCATAATTTGATCTCTATATCAGTTTTGGACAAACAAGGTTATAGTTTTTTCATTGATGCTTTTGTTGTACAGTCTTCCTTCAATGCAAAACATATTGGTAATGCCTTCTTGTTATATGGTTTGTATAGAATGTATCTTTCCCCACATGAGATGTATGCTTCTTCATATATCACTGAACAAGTTATTAGAAAGAGACTCCTGATAAAGGATAAGTCATACATATTGTGACATAAAAGGTTGGGCTGCATTTTCAGAGATAGAGTTGAGAGATTGGTTAAGGAAAACATTCTCCTAGCTTTAGATTTTAATGATTTGGAAACATGTGTTTACTGTTGTAGGGGTAAGTTGACCAAAATTAACAAAAAGGGTTCAACTTGTGCTTCTAGCTTTTAAGATTTCATGCATACGGATATTTGTGGACCTTATAAAGTTACCATACGCAATTGAAGATTTTTTTGACATTCATTGATGACTATTCCCGTTATAGGTTTGTGTCCTTAAAGAAAAGCCTGAAGTTCTTGAAATTGGGAAGGTTCATTAAGATTGTCATATTTGACCTTGGAGGTAAATATTATGGCAAAGATGGGGTTTTAAGACAAGAAAAGGGGTTGTTTGTCAAATATATGTAATCATATGGAATAGTGGCTTAGTTCACTATGTCAGGTAGTCCTGGGCAAGATAGTGTGACAGAAAAGTTTAACCGCATCCTAAAGGACATAATGAGGTCAATGCAGATCGTGACTAATTTACCTGATTATCTTTAAGTTGAAGTTATAAAGATTGCCTTATACATACTTAATAGAGTCCCAAATAAATCAGTTTCAAAGATGTCATTTGAACTTTGGAAAGGTAGGAAGCATAACCTCACCCACATTTATGTATAGGTTGCGCTGCTGAGGTGCATTCTTATAATCCTTATAAAGATAAGTTGCATTCTCATTCTACTCATTACTATTTTGTTGGATATCCTAATCATTCTAAGTGATACAAATTTTACTGTAGAGAATGAGGGTCTAGAATAGTGGAATCACAAATAGCTAAGTTTCTGGAGTATGATGTTTATGATGAGGGTGGTCCTTCTCACCCTTTAGATGATAGCAGGATGGATACTACAATTATAAATAAAATAGTGGAGAAATGCATATCCTAGTCGACTGGTCTGATAATCCTAGTCGACTAGCCCTATTATAATAACAGATCTGAAACAATTTCCTCCGACAT
>JAOSBP010000204.1:17285886-17300196 GCA_027563825.1 Erythroxylum mucronatum
GGAAGAAATATGCAGGCACAACTAAACTCCAACAGCTTCACAGTATATCACAAAGATATATAAATGGTATTATATATGTGATAGAAGAAAAAAATAAATAGCAAAATTTAATATCTAATATTAAAAATAAAAACAAAAATAAAAAATATATTAAAAAATCAGAAACTTTACCTTTAAATTATACTCAAAACTCAGAAGAAAGAATTGTAAAATTTTTTGTTGCTAATTTTTGAGTTGGAGTACTTTAAATACATATATTGATGAAAATAAAGAAATTAGAAGGTAAATATACACTTAAATATTTCAAGACTATTTATAAGCATGAGGACCATAACGTTAACTCATAACGTTAATTTATAACGTTAAAATAATTTAAAGCTAACTTTAAAATCATTTAAAGCCAACGTTAAAATCATTTAAAACCAAGCCAATGTTAAAACATCACCAGCATAGGACATGCTATACAATATCTGGAAAAAAATTCAGAACCACCTTTATCTAATTTGGAGAGGAGGCTATTGGAGTCAAAATTAGGGGCCCCCTTCTTATAGTGGCAGGGCCCCTGCCTAGGGCCGGCACTGGTATCCTTCTCTACAAATCTCCATCTCTGTTAATTATTCAATTTCAAGAAAGTTTTAAGAGATGGTAGAACTAGATGAACAACTTAATAGCATTTAGGAGCTTTATGATTACTTTTACACCTCATCAGAATATGACCAAAATTGTTTCAAAGAGAAGTTTATAATAATAAACGACTAGTTAGTCCTTTTTATCGGGTTATACATAATAGGACTAATCATATTCCAACAATTTTAGTCGAGACTTTCCTAGAGGTAGACTAATGTAAAGAGAACGGGAAAGCCAAGTTAAAATGTTGTATTCATCTAATGTATGCCTAAATTTTAAGCCATATGATTTATAGATACATATTCATTGATGCTTGCTCATTCTATCTTAGTTCTTTATATTAATGTCATTGATTTTTGCCTCGCTAGCCTTAATGTTGTGGAGCCTCTCATTTTTTCGCTGTTTAAATGCTATCAATTGGTTGACTAGTGATTAGTACTCGACGGAAGTAGTTGGAGAAGTTGGATGCATGGCTTCGGGCAGTTGAACATCATCTTCTTGTGCAGCTTCCATTTCTGCAACTCATGCTCGAAGCTTCCCCCGTGTCATCATGGATAAGAACATAACGATCGCCTTGTAGCCTGAAAACTTTCATCGATACCAAAGATTTCAAGTTGAGAGTCGAGTTGTCCGAAACTAACCACATTGGTGTTCTCTCTATTAGCAAGCCAAGATGTTTCGTAATTTTCATCATGAATGCCCTAACTACTGTTTTACCTTTTGAGTCATTTCATTTAAATACACGCCTAATCAAATCCTAGCATTAAAAGGCTTGATATGTACCATACACTATAACATAAATAATTCAATTTTGGAAACCGCCCCATTGTTATCTCCTCTACTGAATAGTGTCAAATTTAAAAATCGATAGAGATAGCGAAAGACAAGGTCTACAATGACAGATGATTTAGACCGTCTAAGGGAAAAACACTTTCCTACAAGTGGTCAATTGGGACAATGATTTGCTAGCCACAAAATCATCATGATATTCATACAAATCACTATTTGGAAAGCCAAAAATAACATTCAACACTTCTAAAGTGATCACATAATGTGCATTTATCAATCAAACTTTAAGACTACCCACAGTGTCTCTAGTAGTAGTTTCATGGATTACTTTTAAAGTGGTCAGAAACTCTAATGTTAATTCTACGTAAGAATTTTTTCTAAATTCAGAAAATTTTTCTCAACCTACATTTCACAAAAACTCATGAACTCGATCAAATATTCTTAATTCAACAAGTGCTTGAGAATCTAAAAATCTATTTGAAATAATTTGACGATTCTTAAGAATGACATACTTTTGTTGGTGCTGTCTAGTTTGAAAGTTGAGGCATGGGATACTTGAATTTGGGAACTGTCGATTGTGTGGTGGAGACGAGGAAACTCTAGGGTGTCTCATCCTTAGAGGCATGATAGGCTGCATCGGTAGAGGTGGTGTGGATATGCTTCTGCTAGGTTGGTGGTGCACATGGGCATGCATTAGTACTAGCTAAAGAAGATTGCACGGGTGTGCATTGTTTGGGCCAGGAGTGCGTCGGTGGTCGCATGGGCATGCATTGTCTGGGCGAGGACTACAGTGATTGCAAGGGATGAATGCTGGAGAAGATGGAGAACACCTCAAGAGAGAAACAAATCTGGAAAAAGGAAAAAGAGAAGATAAGTGAAATTAGGGTATTGGGGAGTATTTAAAGAGGGGTAGGAAAGTCACAGGTGTGCTTCAATTGAATCACAATAACCCTTTTTTTTTACGGGAGCGCTTGCTTCAAATTTCAGAATTGGATGAACCCTAGAGTGATGTTTACGAGAATTCCAAAATTTACAAGGAAAGAACAAAATGTCTTTTATGATAAAGGTCTTGCAGGTAAGTTCCTCACGCTTGGAATGAAAGTTCTATTGGAATGAGAGAGAGAGAGAGAGAAATACTAACTTTGGTCTATGTTTAATATATGTCTACAATTATAGATCTTTAACCTTGGTCCAATGCACGCCCGTGCGCACCACCAAATTGACAATGGGAAACACACAATAAAATTTAACAAATTATGAGAGATGAGATTTTTCCTATTATCAATGCTAACCTAACCATTTATATGTCATTGAGGTGTCGGTTTTAGTTTATCGAAGGGAGGATTACTCTCTGTTAAGTTATAATTACAAACCCTAATTAAGCTTATTACCGAAAATGTAATCTCTCAGTTACAAAGAGCCCTAACCATAATTAGTTCTTAAGCTTTCTAATAAACAATCGGGTCTCACATGGGATCTCTCTCTGTATAATTACCGATTTGATTAATTGCGTGATTTATTAGATTATTTAAATCTCATTAAACAACCTGATCATGTGGTTCACTCTCTCGATTTATTTCCGAAACGTGAAGCTACAACAATCAATCACAATACTCAGTTGTAATAACACAAAAACAATTAGATTAACATCAAATCAAGTCAAATTCCTTAAAGAAAGTTAGAACATCATCTTTGAATCCATATCCATCTTACACATTTAGTAAAGAAATAATAAGATGAATGAAATTCTTACTTGGAAAGGGACCGGGATGACTCGGGAAGGCAATAGTATTGGAAGCCCTCTCCTCTTCTTCCTCTTCTCCCTTCTATCTCTTCTTCTTCTCTCCTCTTGAATCTTTTCCCAAAGTGGTAGAATGGATAGTCCTCTAATTTTGGTTCTTTTCTTTTCTTTATATACTCTTTTCTACTCTGGGCAACCTTATGGTTTTTTCAAGTTCAAAAAGTCCTCTAAAACTTGAATCTGGAAGGCTGTTTGCGTCTGCTGTCGCGTAGGCCATGATCGTGGCCTATAATGCCATGATTGTGACACTTGATTTCACCTTTTGTTACGAGACTAGCCACGATCGTGGTCGTGGCAGACTAGCCACGATCGTGTTCGTGGGTTTTGCCTCAGACTTCCTCTAATTCTCCCCTGTTTTTCAATATTTTCCTTGAAACACTAACAAATACATCAAAGCACCTCGAACATATAAAATTAAAGTTTAATCACGTGCTCTAACCCACAAAATACACAAAACATAAATATTTAACTAAAAAAAGAAAACCCTAACCTAAAGATGCACTAAACATTCAATTTAATAACTAAACACATACTAAACTGCCCACTAAAACATTATGCAATATACCGCTATCAAGTTTCAGAATGAAAAAGATAGAAATCAAAGACTAAAGGAAAAATTAGTAATGGAAGTCCTTGTAGTGGTTAGGATGATACTGGCAATGTTGAAGGTGGTATTCCTATCCAATAAGAAGGGATTATTGCACCTGATGTGAGGGAGATAAAAAGACATGTGTATCATTTAATGCTGCTCAGTCTTATTATTACTTGACTATGATAGATGTTATTGATTTTTATAGTCTAAGATATAAAGCTTTTTTAATTTATGACTACATAAGTAATCTTCTAAGTAGCTCTGTTTATGAAATAAAATTATATTTGAATGAAAGAAAAATGACTTAGACAACTTATTAATGTTCAATCATGTGTGATGATTAGACAGATATAAGATATATTATCAATTTTTTGGTTTATTCTACTAAGGGCGTAATGTTTTTAAAGTCTATTAATGCATCTAACCTTTTAAAAAAAGTTGATACTCTGTTTAAGATATTTTATGAAGCTGTGAATGAAGTTCAGGTTGAGAGTGTTATACAGTTCATTAATGATAATGATTATGCTTATAAAGTAGCTAGGAAAAGGTAACAAATCAAATACAATTTCCCTTTGTGTTACACATTGCATTGACCTAATGTTATAAAATATAGGAGATGTTAAATACTTTCCTATCATTGATGAAACTATACAAAAAGCAAGAAAAATGACTAAGTTCATTTATAGTTATGCTTAGGTTCTGAATTTGATGAGAAACAGTTTCATTAGGGGTAGGAATTTCTATCATCTTACCATTACAAGATTTATGATTCGTTTCTTATTACTTTATTATTTTCTTAATGAAGGAGTTGAAACAAATTTTTACAAGTGATAAATGAGTCGTATCTCATTATATCATGTCTAATGCTAAAGTGGAAGTTTCTAAAATTATACTTGAAGATCATGAATTTTAGTCTCAATGTCAATTTGTCATATGAGTTTGTGAGCCTTTGGTGAGAGTTTTTTTGCTTGGCTGATAGTGATGAGAAGCTAACAATAGGATATTTTTCGATGCTTTGGAGAGGACAAATGAAGCAATCAAGGCCAATTTGAAAAATAGGACTTCCTTGTGTACACATTATCATATAGTCATCAATAAAAGATAAGAAAGACATCTTTACTCTCCATTGTTTGTTATTGGTGCATTTTTTAATCCTAATGTTTATCTTAAACAAGGTTTTATAATGAAAGTTGAAGTTAGTATAGGATACTATTAAGTACTACAATAATTTTTTTCACATGTGATGATTTAATAGCTCACATATGGAGGCATATAAGAGTGTATGCGGTGATTTTAAGATTTCGATTACAATTTAACAAAGAGACAAACTTAATCCAGGTATATATTTTTCACTTTTGTTACTTGTTTGATATTATTCATCACTTTATTTTGTTTATAAGGTTACTTTTGTTTTCTTATAGTTGCTTGGTAGGATTAGTTCAAAAATGATATTCTATAATTACTGAGTGTGAAAGAAATTGAAGCATATTTGAATTCATCCATTTAAAATAAAGAAATAGATTGTAACATAAATGATTCAACAATTTGGTCTTTGTTTGATATAACTTAAAGCTTTGAAAAAGATATTATAATTATTAAGTTGAATATAGTTTCTTGTAATTTCTTAACAATTTATTTTTATTTCTTTACTAGAACTCTTGTTGGAACAAGTTGTATTATAGATCCAATTTACCTTGACTATATTGATCTTCTAGCGGAATGAATTTTTAAGTAATTAAGGTTCATATATGAGAGTGACTTGAGAGATAATCTTGGATAAGGAAACATTGACATGCCATTTGGTATAATAAATTTGAATGATAGTGAAGAAGTGACTCCTCTCAATGACAAAAATTTTATGCCAAATAAAAATAGGGACTAGTACGATTCGAGTTGATATGTCATTGAATAAAGTCCCATGTTTTTCATTTTTTCTCTTTTCTTTTAATTTCACTTATATTTGATGTATACGTTAAATTTTATATATGCAATATAAATATAAATATAAATATAAATATAAATATTTTAATTGTAATTGTAATTGTTTTTATTTCCTTTTTTGGGTAAATCAGTAATTTAATAAAACAATAGGAAAGTTATGTACAACTCTACAGATTTGCCCAAGATGCAAATATCTTTCCAGTACCAACAAGCCTAACCACACCTAACAACATGAGATAATTATGCAAATTGCTTCCTTAAGGACAGGAAGCATATCACAACAGTCAACCTGTATATATCTTACATCTAATATGACCCTGTGGATGCTTAAAAAGGTACAACTTAACCAGATACACATACATTTACATACTAAAATATTAAAGCAGCTTTCCTACACAAAACCAGAATTTTTGAGACAACACTTCATAGGTTGATGCTTTTTAACTATGCTCTTCTATTTTGTTGAACAGGGAAGGATTACCATTGCTAAGATACCGAGGATGATAAAGGGAGAAACCTTCCCCCTACTTTTTGCATCTATCTTATCCCAACAACATTATTCCAAGACATGGTAATTTTCTTAAACCTTTCGAGATAAAACATCTGATGCCTTACTTGAGACCTCCCTCGTGTGCTTGACTAAATCTCACCCAAGCCCTCCTTGTTGAAACCCGTAATGGTACTTCTGAACCAAAGGAGGGGTAGGAGAATATGATTTTTGTTCTCTTATTGTCAAGACTTGGGAACTTGCAAAACAAAATATTAGTGAAAATAATTCATACCAATAGTTACCTTCCCTCCGTGTTTGAGCTAAGAAGTTCCATAACTTGGAAGACCACTCTAGTTTTGATGCTCCCAACTTCCAAGATTTTATCTTTAAATGTTCGGTGGTTTCTTTTGGACCATAGGTTATACACAGTCACAGAGAGGAGGGTGGTCAGAAGGTTGAAGTCAATATTTGTGTAGTTTGGAGGGTGGTTTACCACCTTAGAAAGGCTTGAAGATTTTCCAGATTTGGCAAGTGGATCTGAAAACAGGTTAAGCAATGTGTCTATATTATTTTTGAATAGACGCACTCAAAAAACAGATGGTCAATATACTCATTATCCATGACAAACAAAGAGAAGTGATTTGGGACATAAGAGAAGAGGAGCTTATCCCTCGTTTGCAACTTATTAAGAAAAGCTAGCCATAGGATGAAAGAATACCTTGGGCTAGTTCTTTTATTCCAGACTAATTTATGCCATATGACATGAGGATTGGGAGGTCTCAAAGTAGTGTAAGCCAAAGCATTTGTGTATGTTTTGGAGGTGCTTGTTAGCCATTCTAATTTATCAGAACGGGTGCATTCTGGTTGGTATGGTAAAGGCTCTAGGTTTCGTATGGTCTCAATTGTGGTCTCTTGCCAGCTCCACACATTATTCCTGATAACCTCATAAACTTTTGCATTCATCAGTAATTCCATTCCATTGATCACTTTGGGAGTTGAGAGGTCCTTCAGGATATCTCTAGGATGCCATGGATCCAGCCATTAGAAAGTAGATATCCTATTTCCTATCTTAAATCTGAATTGGTTCCCAATAATATACCTAAAATGTAATAACTTCCTCTAACTCCATGAACTATTATTACTAGGCTGGGCATTCAAAAAAATTTTCCTTCTAAGAATAATGGTATGCACCCATCTAACCTATAAAGCTTCACTATCATTAAAAAGAACCCAAATTCTTTTACCTATAAGCACATTATTCCACGTAGATAAGTGTTTAATGCCTAAACTACCTTCTCTTTTAGGTCTACATAGATCATTTCATTTAACCTTCGCATAAGAGTTAGACACAATATTCTCAGTCCACAAAAAATTTCTTAATTTTGTCTCTATGTGTTTAATAATGGAGGAAGGAAGAATAAAATGACTAGACCAATACACCTAAAAAGTAGAAAGTATAGAGATAACCAATTGTAGCCTACCAGCATAGGAAAGAGTTCTATGGGTCCATTTGTTTACTCTGGCATCAATTTTATCCAAAAGTGGAATGCAATCTCTCCTAGACAGACTCCCTGTTAATAGGGGAACCCCCAGGTAACGAATAAGAAGGTGACCTCTTTGAAGACCAATTAGAGTTTCCAGTTGATGAGCCATATGATTCATATCGGTGGATAGAAAGAACAAACTCTTGCTAAGGTTCATGTCTAGGCCAGATAAATTTGAGAATATATATAGGCAATTAAGCATAGTTTGAATTGAAACCAAATTAGCATGAAAAAACATTAAAATATCATTAGCAAACAAATGGTGAGATAGTTTTAGAGCTTTACACATCCAGTGATATTTAAAAGAAACATTACTGGCTATAGAAGCTTCCAAATGCCCAGAGAGAACACTTGTTCTTAGTATGAACTCTTGTTGTAATGTTTATGGACCTATATTATTCTTAATTTTACATCTGCGTGATAACTAAGCAATCTTTTTCTTATATTGATTATGGTTATTGTTCATATATAAAAGTAATATGAATAAAGAGATAGTTGTTATTGCAAATATTATAATGATATTTTGAGACAAAATTGATAAAAAATTAAAAATTATATAGCACAATATATTGATGGATTACTTTGTAAATTAACAAGATATAGAGACTATTTTGTAATTTTAAAAGATTACATAAAATGATACTCGATATTAACTGGTACAGTATTGTATCGTACCTGGTACTGAGTCTGATATATTATTTATAACATTAATGTTTATTACTAAGAAATCCACTTATACAACTTGGTTTTTTTAGTAACAATGATAATTATATTACCAAATAACAAATAGATGTATACACATTAAAGGTAGTGAAAGAATGAAACCACCTACTAGGTAGGGTTCCTCATTCCCTTCACTCCAATGGATTTTTAGTTACATAAATTTCGTAAGAAAACACTATCAGACTTACTTTATTTTACCTTTATAGCTCAAAATTCTGCATCTAACACACAATTTAATCTCTCTAATAATGTTGCAATTACATCTAAATCTTTTCCTGAAATGAACATAATTTCATTCGTGCCAGATGAAATAAATCACAGGACATAAGCTAGTAGTTAGAATACATTTAATAGCTCTTGATTTCTTGCATTTGTCAATCCAATTAAAGCATCTTCGATGTGTTGATTGATTGGACTGCCAGCCAATCCATCTCTTAATAGCCAACAAGATAATTTGTGAGCTGGGACAATTGAAAAAAAGAAGAGTAATGGTTTCATTATCAGAGTCGCAAAGATGACACTTTATAGTGCCTTGCAGGAAATCAAGGTGGTGCATTCTGTCTTTTGTTAGCAGTTTATTAGTAGCCCAAGCTAGGTAATAAAACAATGCTTAGGCACATTTAATCTAACCCAAATAATGTTTGCATATATGCATTTATGAGTTTTTCCTCTTAGTAGATCATAACCATGAGCTGCAGTATAAACAATACTACTACCTATCCATGTAACACAGTTGTTGTAAACACATCTGAATTTCTCTTTTACCTTATTAAGCTTAGCCCAGTACCAACTGCAGTCCATCTTGGGCTTATAAGACTAGAAATCAGTTCCTTTAAGATAAATTCCATTTACCCACTTCACTCAGAGAATATCTTGTTTTGTAGACACAGACTAGATATGTTTACCAATCAGAGCTAGATTCGTAATCTTGCAATCCTTAAAGTTAAATCCACCCTGAGTTTTAGTTATGCAAATATCATCTCAAGCCACTAAACCAGACTTTCTTTTTATTTCAGAGGCTCCCCAAAGAAATTGTCAAATTTTCGCTTCAATTTGCTTAATCACACTTAAAGGGAGAATGAAGATACCAGCCCAATAAGTGTGAAGGGACAATAGTACTGAATTAATCAATTGTGCTCTTCCAACGTAAGAGAGATTCCTAGAAGCCCAACTTTGAATTCTCTTTGTAATCTTCTCAACCAATATGTAGTAGTCAGTTTTGCTACATTTTGTAGGAGAGAGGGGCATACATACTCATAAATTTAAAAGGAAAAGAACCATCAAGAAAACCACTAAGCACTAGGATCTTTTGTTTGCTCTCAGCAGAATTGGCACACAAGCCAGTAACATTAGAAAAATAATCAAGGCCTATATGATTCTATGAATTGAAGCAGGATTAGCCTTATAGAAAATTATCAGATCATCAGTAAAACAAATATGGGTGAGAGAAAGGTTTTTGCACATAGGGTGAAACCTAAAGTCTTCCAACTGGTTGACAATCTTAAAGATTTTAGACAGAAATTCCATCACCAAGACAAAAAGAAGAGGAGAGACAGGATCCCCTGTTTAATACCCCTTTTCCCCTTAAAATACCCATGAGAAGCACCATTCATAGCTATGGTATCATTGGTGGACTTAACATATGACATGATCCATCTGATAAACTTTTCAGGAAAACAATAGCCAACAAACATCTCCTCAATGAAGTCCAGTGCATTATGTCATAAGCCTTCCTTAAAACGATCTTCATAAGGTATTTAGAATATGCTAATTTTCTGTTATAAAGTTTGATCAATTCATGACAAATTAAGATATTATGCACAAAACTTCTATTCTCCACAAAAGCACCTTGGTTCTAAGAAACAAGGTTAGGCAAGATAAACCGTAATCTATCACAAAGGACCTTAGAGATGCATTTATAAAAAGTAGTGCAACAAGCAATGGGATGAAAACATGAATAACAAATATGATTGTCTACTTTAGAAATTAAAGTGAGACAAGTATTGCTGAAATACTTACACATGTGTCCAGAGTTAAAAAAAACTCTTGAAGAAACCACTGGTTCAGGACCTAGGCTTTTACTTCTGTCAATAATAAAGATAGCTTTCTTGATTGCTTCAGGAGAAATAGGTGCAATCAAATTCAGTTTTTGTTCAGTAGAAAGCACATGCCCAACTTTGAAGAAAAAAGTAGCTACTAACTTCTGGCAATTCTCAGTAACATTTGGCATATTTTGTAAAAATTTAAAAGTTCAGAAACAATCTCATCAAGTTCATTGATTTCAGTACCAGAAGAAGTTTTAAGGCTATAGATCCAGTTGAGCTACCTCCTATGCTTCTTGATTGCATGGAAAAAAAGAAGTGTTTTGATCACTAAGCTGAATCCATTTCATTTTACTCTTTTTTTGACAAAAAGATTATGCATCTCGGCTAACCTAAATGAACCTATGCCTAACGTATCTTTTTGAATGTTGAAGAGAAACATTACTAGGGTTGCTATTAGCAGCTTCTTGAGCAGCAAACATAACAGATCTAACATTTTGAACCCTTCTAAGAATGCCCCCATACTCCTCCCTGTTGGGCTTCCTCAAAGCAAGTCTAACATTCTTTAGTTTGCAAGAAATTTGATAAATCTTGGAATCTAGAACTTGAATGTTCCAAGCTTTGTACACAATCTCTGAAAAATTATTATGCTTACCCTATATATCAAAATATTTGAAAGGTGTTTTGCTAAGCTTGAAATCAGAGTCAATAGTGACTAAAGCAACACAATGATCTAAGATATCTTCCGGTAGAAATTGCACACAATAGTTGTCAAAGGTAGTCACCTAAAGATCATTTCCAAAATCTCTATCAATCTTAAAATAGACTCTAACCCCATCATCTTGCTCGTTATTCCAAGTGAAATAACAGTTAGACCATTTTAACTTATTTAAACAGAAACAATCAAAACAATCCTTGAATTCTTTAATTTCATGCGAAGTATAGGATTACCTCTCACCCTTTCATGAGGTTATAAGACATTATTAAAATCTCCACCAATTAACCAAGGTAAGGAACAAGAATTAGCTAAAGCTTCCATATCATTCCAAAGTTGATTCTCTCCTCTTTTTCATTAAAGTCATAGATAAAGGAGACATAGAATTGCTTACTATCACCCTTTTGTTTCACTTTGAACGACACCATTTAAGCAGACAAACTAACAATATCTACATCAAAGCTTCTAGGATTCCAAGAAACCAAAATTTTGTCATTGCGATGATTCTGGTGATTCATAAAATGTTGCCAAACCTGTAAGATATGAGCAATAACTTTGTCAAAATTACTTTTTTTTTGTTTCAAGTATACCAATAAGACCTACTTTATTAATTTTGCAGTAAAGAGAAACCTCTTTGTGGTTATTCAGGCCATTGAGGCCACAAACATTCCAAAACATGATTTTATCAATGCCCCAAAGAGGAGTTCTCTAGTACTACATCATTGGCAGTCAATAAATGATCAACCACAAGATCTTTTAAACTGAGAATATCAAAAGAATTATGAATAGGGGTCTCCGCCCTTCCAATCTCATTATCAGTTGAGTAGGATTCCTCTTACCCTCAGTAGGTCTCTTCCTGGTGGAGCTTGAACCATCAATCTAGAAAGCAAGAGCTGGAACATTATTCTGTATAACTAGCTCATCCTTGTTTATAACTTTTAGAGGAACGTAATAATGAAACATTTATTAGAATATTAATTAAATTAGTTTTTCAACAACATTATCTTTTTATCAAAAAATTTATTATCTTTTTTTGTAATAATATTCAAAATTAAATAAAAACTAAATAAAATAAATCATAATCAGTGATGTGAAATAAATTACTTGATTCTTTTGTAGTAATGTAACTCTTAAAAGTAATAAGATGCTTTATTGCATTTGTTTTGAGTGAATTGTGAGAAGAACTTACAATTTTTTTAACAAAACTATTACAGATTGCTTGGTAGAAATATAAAAAACCAAAAGATTACTAATTACCACCTAAAATAAGAAATCTTTTAAAAGCCACACTATTATATGCTAATATAATAATGTCACTATCTAGATTCATAACGTACTCTTTCAAACAAATATTTAACTTATATTATGAAACATTGTCTTCAATTACTCTTTACAATAAGATTCTTCAGAACCTCAACATTTTTAATTTTATTTAACAAAAAAAGATTTAATATTTGAGTGATGCTATCTTTCTTCATTACTTTTGTAACACTAAATCATCATGAGTGATATCTTTTGTACTTGTAGCTAAAATTAGCTACGTTGGAATTATTAGAAAGTACATAATAGTAAAAGTAAAGATAAACCAATTTGTAGTGAGAATCCAAAACAATAACATATGATAATAACATAGAACTTTGACTATTACTTGTCAAATTTCTTTTGCATCTTATTAATCATACTAATTATAAATTGATAAGAGTGTTTTTAATATCTTGCAAATGTTTCTAATTTTTCATTATCTTCATGTATAATTCTAGAGACCTCCATTTTAGCATTAGATTTAGCATGTTAAGACGCAATCTACTTATCACTTTTAAACATTTGCCTTAACTCTTTCTTTAACAGAATAAAACACTAAAGTAATAAAAAAGAGTTACAAATATTGTAATAATAGGACATCATAAATTCCTATCATTGGTAAATAATTTCACATTAAATTCAAGACTCATGCACAATTGTAGATGAAATTGGTCACCTTTTTTGCTTTATGTTCACTTTCATCAATAATAGGACAATACCTTGCATCTTTTATATTTTTCAACGTCAGGTTAATGCAATGTCCAACACAAAGAGTACAAAAAAAAAGAATTATACTTGCTTTGCAATCTTCTTCCAACTACTTTATAAGTATAATCATTGTCAGTAATGACCTAAACAATATTTTCAGGTCCAACCTCATTCACAACTTCATCAAATATAGTATCAACATTCCTAACAAGGCCGCTAAATGCATCAATAGACTTCAAAAACATTATCCTCTTTGTAGAATAAACCAAAAAATTAATAGGCTTATGTCTTCTATTTGTCTAACTATCATATATGATTAGACACCCATACGTAGCCTAAGTCATTCTTCTTTCATTGAAATAACTTTTTATTTCATAAACAAAGCTGCTTAGAAGTTTACCTATGTAGTCATCAATTGAAGGAGTTTTGTATCCTTGATCGTATGAGGCAATAACATCCACTATAGGCTAATAATAATAAGATTGGGCAGCAATGAATGCTATACTTAAATTATACCACCATCTAGCCATTGCAATGTTCATAATATGAGTTGTTTCTCTAGATTGTAAGGCACCATGGATTAAAGACTGATCTCTAGGAGTTTTTTGTAGTGCAAAAAAATTAGATACATGTCTTCATTTTTTCTTACATTAAGTGCAACATTTCCTTCTTGTTGGGTAGGAATACTACCACCATCAACATCCCCACTTTCATCTTGACCACTAACAAAAGAACTTCCACTACAAATTTTGTAGTTCAATATTTACCCCTTATCTTTCTCATGTTGATACTCTTCAAGCAAAGACTTCATTTGCTATTTCACATCATAAACCACTTTCTTACAAGGCTCTAGATCACCTTTGACTCCAACTAAATGCTTCTTTAATCTAATGATTCCTCCATCTTTCAAATGATTGTTACAATAAAAACAAATAGTATGGTTGACCGCGCGTCGTAACGCTAGTCAAAATTAAAATTACTAGACTACTACTGTAGAGTGGTGAGTCTAGGTCGATCCCACAGAGAGCCCGTGTAA
>JAOSBP010000204.1:17305228-17317588 GCA_027563825.1 Erythroxylum mucronatum
TCTTACTATTGTCCGAAAAATCAGAAATCGCATACCCGGAAAATGCCATGAATGCATGCCAAAATGGCAAAGAGACAAAACATAAATCGGACTCAATTTGCTCAAAATGCTAACCCCAAATTTGGGGCGTTACACGATGGGTATGAGAGGGAGACGGGCTTGACTAATACAACGGTGATTAGTGCAACTACAGACTGAGACGATAAGCTGACATAGTGAGAGAAGTGAGACAGGCACAGTGCAGGTGACAATGGTTAGGGTAAGGACTGTCGAGGGGGTCATGTAAGTTTAGTTGTTAAGGTTAAATTTTTTCAAACATTTCAATTTAGTTCTTAAATTTTTAAAATTTATAGTTTAGTTTGATAACTAGTCGGTATTTCGATACTGGCCAGTACCGATTGGTGCTAAATCCTAATATAAGAGAACAAGGTACTGCACCCATTTTTAGCTGATATGGTATGATACCCATATCATTGGTTTTAGGCTATGCTTTGCTCTCTATGACTTTTCTTTGGTTAACTGAGAATAGTGTTGTTTACTAATAACACATTTTTCATAAATTTAGGAAGGTATGATAATTTAAGGAAGACCAACCACTATATTTTTCTATTGGAGAGACTTTAATTCATCAAAATTCAAATGTTCGTAGTAGAAATTCCAAATCGATGAAAGGACTTTCTCATCAACAAATAAGCAAAGTTAAGCACTATTAACCTTCAATGGGAATAACTTGTTTGAACTTATTCACATAGAAGCAATACATCCTCCTAAAGGATCATGTATCTTATAAGCATCTTTCTCAAAAGTTATTATATACTACTTTTCTAGTAATTGACTAGCGTTAACAAATTGCTTTTCAAGTAAAGAACATAAGAAACATTATAATTTGTTGCTACATAACCATTATTGATTATTATATCAAAATTAGTCTTTCTGATTACATCCACACTAGAACAATCATTAAAACTTATAATAGAATGAAAGTACTTGTTCAAGTTAGAGAAAAAATACATACTTAAACACATATGGTTACTGCAACCTATATCCATATACCACAAATATGATTTTAGTTCCTTATTGACTTAGACTGCTATCAATAAAGTTTCCACTTCTGTCTCTTTTTCAAAATTTGATTTCTATATTATTAGACAATTTAGCATAACATTAAAACTATAATAAATTAATTATGACATTCAAATTACTCTACTTTGGACTTGTCAAATTACTTATAAGATTTGAAATGACTATTACCATTTTGATTACTCTAACCACTCCTTCCCCATCTCTACGTCTTCCTCTAAAGTTTAAGGACTGAGCAGGTATATAAGCCTTGAAAATTTACTCCTTTGTAGTTGATCTCTGATTTAACTTTTGTTTATGGACCAAAGAAGCTCTAGAGTTTGTCAAAAGAAATAACATCAATATCTTTGGACTCTTTAATCAAGTAGATGACACATTCAAATTTTAGTGTTAAGGAAAGTGATTTCTTCTCAGTAGTGGCAACATCTTGCATCATCTCATTAAGAAATAATATTTTGGTAACTATCTCCATGGTCCTTATAAAGTAGCTAGTCACAAATTATTTATCTATCATTTATAAAGTCCTAAAATCCTTTTTCAAAGCTTCCAGTTGTGCACATTTCATTTTAGAATAACCTTAATGTATTTCCTTCATTGAGACTTAAATGTCCCTGGAAGTTTCTTGGTTAATAATAGTTGATAAATCGATCAATTATTTGAAACAGGTGATTCTTTTCGTTTAAGTCTTTCAACTTCAGCCAATCTAACTCATTTTTTTATGCATTTGTAAGTGCTCTTTAGCTGTAGTTGCTATAATGCTTTCTTTAACAACTTGTTAGTGCTACACTTTCTTTAACAACTTGTCAGTGCTCTTTAGATCTTAAGAAATTCTTTATTAGCATAGTCATATTGACCATAAAACCTAGAAAAGTTGGATGTATAAAACTTTTAGAGTCCCATATAAAGAAAAAAAACTATATATTAGTTTTTAAATATTTTCTATTACTTATATAAGTAGCATTGTAACATTATTAATATTAAAAGTGAGTTAAAACAATATCTACTTTAATAGTAATAGCTAAAAGTACCTTAAGTTATTAACCCTAACAAATAAATAAAAGAGGTCAAAGTGATAAAGATAAACAATTACTAGCACGTAAAAGTATAACGAAACATAAAAAAGGTTAAATACTCAATTAAAAAGGACTCTTTTTTGGATTCATAAGTAAGATTGTACAACACTAAGGTTGTTTGAAATTTTCCATTATATGTCAAGAGAAAATTGAGTAATCAACTTCTACACATAAATATGTAAATGAGCTCTCATATGAAGACTTTTAACAATAGCATCATTTTCATTTTATAATTTAAGACAAGTTGTCATCAAACAACTTTGCAAATACAAAGTCAAAATATAAATAAATTACTAAACAAAATTTGAAGCAATTCCTACTAGGAAATATTATGATAATGAGTATTTTTAGTTTCAAGTATGTTTAATAACTTTTTCCTGCACATAATTTAGTACTATCTATATAATGGATTAAAAAGAGAACCATTTACAACCATATATTATATGAGTTACTAAATTAGTTTTAGAGACAAAAACATTGTTAAATCTTGACTCGTGTAAATTATCGACTTGATAATTAAAAGTATTCAAATTTTAAAGACTTAAGTTGTCCAATGAATTTCTTTCAACTCAAAGTTGATTATCAATCTTGAATGTTAAAGAGTAGAAAAGGTCAAATATAAAAGCTTGGAAGGTGTTTGTTTCTATTTTATTTTTCTGTTTCTTGTTATTGTATTAATAAAAAAGGAAACCATATGTTAAAACATGTTTGGCTACTTTTGTTGCAATATGTTGTTTCTAAAAAAAAACCACAACAAATTCATGAACAATACGTTGTTTCTAAAAAAAAACCACAACAAATTCATGAAAACAAAAATTAGACGTTTTTCTAAATTTTCGCGAGAAGTTTTTGTTTTCGTTTCTACTTCCTCCTCTTATAAACTTCCTCCATTTTAGAAACTCTCATCTTTCTCTCGTATTGATCTCTTTTCTCTCTCCTGCTTCTTTGTTCTTCTCTTCTCTCTTAAGTCCCTAACTCATCTCTTCTCTTTATCTTAGTTTTCTGGTTTGCGTTTCTGCGTTTCTGGTTTTCTGGTTTTCTAGTTTGCGTTTTTTGGTTTTTTGGATTGAGTTTCTGCATTTTTGGTTTTTTGGTTTGCGATTTTGCATTTCTAGTTTTTTTCTTTTGCATTTTTGCATTTTGGTTTGTGTTTTTTGTTTTCTGGTCTGTGATTTTGCATTTTTAGTTTATATTTCATGTTTTCTGGTTTTCTAACTTAATTTCTGCATTTCTAGTTTTCTGGTTTACTTTTCTGCATTTCCAAGTGTTCTTCTGCATTTTTGAGTTGTCGTTTTTTGTAGACTAGATACAAAGTTCAATGGCTAATAAATTTCATGTATACACGTAACGAGAAATTCGTTCAATTTCAAGGTCATAGCTTTTGCTATTGGTTCAAGTTAACAATGTTGCTATTGACAATTGAGTTTCTAAACATATTTTTAATTTTAATTTTTTTATTACAAATCTCAATCAAATTGATTTTTGTTTTCAATTTTATATTACAAATCTCAATTAAACAGTGTTTTATTTTTTAATAGAAAAATAAAAAATAAAAGTCACAAAAGAAAAGCAAAAGTAGAATCAACGACCCCTTGAATAAAAGTTTCTTACCAATATCTTAGGAACAATAATTATAAATTAATTGGAAAACATTAAAATTAGGAAAAATATCTCTGTCAAACTTATATCAACACATAAAGTTTACACAACAGTCTTGCCTACTGCAAAAAAGTCTTTCAAATTAACATTGAATTCATATTTCACGAAGAGGTAAATATGAATTTTAATTATAATTTTAAATAAAATATTTATATAAAAATAAGAAAAGAAAACATCCAAAACTCTTATAAATCTTTTGCATTTTTCTCTTTCCAATAATCATATAAATAAAAATTATTAGATGATAATCATAAAAAATATTTATAAATATCAAATTCACTTGAATTTCTTAGAGATATTATAATTCATATCCAAACCATCAAAAACTCAATTCATGACTTGTTTTAAAAACAGAAACCCATTAATTTTGGGCTTAATTCGTTGGGTGACGTCCACATTAGAATACTTACCATTGTTAATCAAAGGAGTAATTAATTTGTAAAGTAAAAATGTGAATGAAACTGTGAGGAAAGAGAATTAAGGGCCATTTTTATAGCATCACAAAGACTCAACTATGTCTATTATCGAAGTAGTTATTTTTCATTGTAAACCAATCACAGCATCAGAAGCAAAGCTACTCAAGTCAAAGTTCAATCAGGCATAGCCCTCTTCATCTAGAGAAGAGCTTGGTGAAAAAGTTGCCAGAATTGGGCTTCTCCAGACAAGCCACATGGACGTATCTCCCCAGCTTGTCCACTTGCCTTGCTTCTCCTCTCGTGTCTTTCTTGCACACCGTGCATGTTTTGTCCACCCACCCTTCTTCAACGTATTGCCCTTCCACTATTTTTAAATGCACCACAAATTAGCTAATAGTTCCATATGAATTTAGCTTAAAAACTCTTATGGTTGCTGTATGTTTTGAAATAATATTAATGGAAACTAGTCACAAAGGCTCTTTGGCTTTACCATCTATGTAGGATTTGAAGAAATCCTTGTATGTCCCCCCAATTTTCCTTCTGAGAGCACCATACTGCAAAGACCAATATAAATCAAGCTCAATCCTTCACTGATAATTTGCAATATGAAATAAGAGCCGACCTGTTCTCTGGTCATTTTCTGACCAGACCTGGTGTTTTCTCTGGCCCCTTCGAGAAGTTGGGCATCTTTGGCAGATCGAACCCCCGAGAAATCTAGAGCTTCTAGGAATGATTGCCTCGTCTCCTTTGCCTCTTCCTCCTTACCTCCTCCTGATTTAGCTGAAACCCTCAACACACTTGTCCTGTTTAACCTTCGGTTTGACAAGTTATGTGTCACTCCAGCAACTGCCTGGAAACAGTTCTGTGATGGTGACGAAGGAAGTGTTCTAAGACCCATCCTAACTCTTCAGGCCCAAGACTAGAATGAAGATTACTCCTCTTTATGCATGCAAGTATGGTTGTGCATAGTGAGAAACGCAGCACCAGCAGCACCAGTTCATATAAATTTTGAGCAAAATATCTGGTGGTTGACGATAAACTACGTGTTCCATTGCCAAACTAGTAGAATTTAAGAGGCCCAATTGATTTTGTGCTTGGGTTCGGACAAGTTAAGAATTATCTCCTCCCCAAAAGACTCAAAGAGCCGAAATAACAACCTTTCATTATATTTCTTGGAGACGATGTTACGTTACATTTTAATGGTCCTTAATCTACACAAAACTAAAGAGGCATCGGAACCTTAGACAACATAGACCATGCCAACCTCTAAAAGAGACACTGGTGGCACCTTGAGTGCCACATCTGGTCCCCTACAATTCCTTCTTAGAAAATTGTACCCGAAATTAATTGCCAGTTTCTTAAGGAAGGATGATCCTTGTTTTGCTTTCACGTGAGAATGCCCCAATATAAAAGCAGTACCAGCTTGTTGAGCTGCCAACAAATCCTCGAGCTCTTCCTGTAGTTGCTTTTCAATATCAGTTTCTCCGTTGGTTTCAGATTCATCAAAGGCAAATCTAACTCTTCTCTCAACCATCTCTACGGATCTCATTTCAATCACATCTGAAACACTTTGCACGGTTTGAAACCCGTCAGATACACTAGCTTGCTGAACACTTTGAACTGTTGGCAACACATCAGATACAGTAGCTGCTAGTACCCTTTCCTCATTGTCATAAGCTGGTGGTTCAGAAAGTACAACATTACCAATGACCGCCAATCGACACTCACTTGATGATTCATATGATCGAGCATCATCCTCAGAACATGAGTTAGTGCCCTGGTTTTGATACCAGTCATAGCGGATGAAATCAGCCAGCCTAGCAGCCAGCTCAGTTTCAAAAGAATCAACATCCTGATGGACGTCCCGGTAGCCATAACGTACAATGCACCTATAAGACCGATGCGCCGGAGGACCAACTCGGCCCACGAGATATCTTTCAGCAGGAGGCACATAAGGAACAGGAACTGATTTGACACACACAAATACAAGGACACGGTGAAATGCAGGAAGGTTGGTCACAAAGCGTGAGAAGTTAGCAGGGATGCCAGAAGTGAGATCAGTAAAAACTAAGCCAATGCCAGGGACTCTTGCTATTCCCAAACTTGAACCTAAAGCCAAAAGCCATTCTAGTGATACCTTGTTGTGGAGGTCGTATTCATACTTCTTAACAGTGGCATAATGCCAGACAAACATTACAGTTACAAGGAAGAGAGCTAGAAGAATAGGGAGCCAGGCACCCTCGGTGAATTTGGTGAGTGAAGAAGAGAAGTAAAGCAATTCAATTGAGCCAAAGAAAAGTAGAAAGCAAAGTGCTACAACCGGAGGCTTATGCCAACATAGGATGATAACCAGGGAAGTGAGGCATGTGGTCACAAGCATCACTGCCATAACAGCTAATCCTGCAAAAGATAGCAATAAAAAATGTGACTTCCAGGTTCCAAAATAACAAAATAATATTATGCACCAAAATTAGACAGTTATTGTCTTAGTTTGACATTGTTCGTTAAAGGGGAAAAATTATCTTCCAACAATTCCCCAATTGTGATCAAGTTAGCATCATTATTATTGGACAGAAATCAAGAATTCATACGAGCATGATTTCTTCCTAAGGTCAACACACCAGATGCATTTCCCATGTGTTTAGTGTCTCTAAATCCAATGGTCACAGCAATGCATAGGATCATGAGCATCCAATTGATCTCAGGGATATAAATCTGGCCATGTATCTTGTCAGATGTGTGGATAACTTTCACCCTTGGGAAGCAGCCAAGTGACTGGCTCTGGTTTATGATGGAGAATGTTCCACTTATAATTGCTTGGCTTCCCACTACAGAAGCAAGAATGGCTATTATAAGCACCGGCAACCTGACACTTCCTGCATTAAATCATTTTATATCAGCATTCCGTTTCCACATAGGGATTGTTCTCAATAGTATGGTTTCCATTAGAAAGAATAATGTACGCATACGAGGAACTGAAATATAAAACCCAATGTGGTTCTTGTCGCCGTGATGCTGTGATAAATAAGCAGCTTGCCCCATGTATGCCAAAATAAGCGCTGGATATACCAAAAAGGTGAAAGCAATCTGGAGAGGAAAGCAGAGCAAAAGTTAGGAATGCTGGGTATCAATGACATGTTTGTTTGGGGATAAGATATAGGTGAAGTCATAAGAATGTATGAATCACCTGAATTGCAGTATATGAGAAGTGACCAAGATCAGCAAACATTGCCTCTGAGCCTGCATATATAGATGTTTCTAAATAATATATGCATTTCAGATACCAAAGCTAATTGAAAGATGGCTTATTATTTGCGAAATAGAGGAAAGGTTTGGTTTGAAATTAACTGCCAGTTAAACATAGCGCAAATAGTACATAAAAAGACAAGACGATTAACCACCATTATATAATCATTCAAAACTACCTGTAATACACAGCAGTATTCCACCAAGAGACATCCATCCCCTTTTTCGTGTTTTCTTCAAAAACTTGAACATGTAATATGGTGAAAGAGCTTGATAAACATGGGGGTTCCATTGAATAATATTGTATAAGCCAAGGGCACTGATGCATATTAGCCATATCAAGATAACTGGTGCAAAGAAAAATCCTACTTTATGTGTGCCATAGTGCTGAAGTGCAAAAAGGCACACCAGGATGAAACAAGTGATGGGAATAACAGCATCTGCATATAGACGAGAACAAAAGGGTCAGATAATCAGGCTTAAAGAATGACAATAATTTCATGCTACATATTGATACTATTTCTCATGATTGAGTACATCAGAACTGCCAATTGCCCCTGCAGGACATGCATCCTTTC
Organism: Erythroxylum mucronatum; assembly: GCA_027563825.1. Classification (NCBI taxonomy): domain Eukaryota; kingdom Viridiplantae; phylum Streptophyta; class Magnoliopsida; order Malpighiales; family Erythroxylaceae; genus Erythroxylum; species Erythroxylum mucronatum. The sequence goes on from JAOSBP010000204.1 coordinate 17,313,281, forward strand.
ATTAAATACCAATTCTGGGAAGCTTATTCTCTCATTTTTAGATCGCAATGAATGTTAAGGAAATGCTATAACCTGCAATACCTTAATACTCTTCACGCATGCAATTATCCACATTCTGCTTTTTGCCTTTGGTCATACAATATAACATGCTTTACATTAAAACATTAGGAAAGGAAGCATGTATAGAACACAAGTTGAAAAGCTTACATTGATGGCGTTCCTTGGACATTGATAACTCAAGACCGGACACTGCAGAAAATACTGCAGGCAAGAATATGGAAAAATGAAACTTTAGTCACTGCAAAGAGGCCCAATCAAGCCATTTAATGAAATTTTACTCTGAAGCAGTGTACCAGAAATTGCTGGAGTGAGCAGTCCATCTCCAATTACCATACAAGTGCCAAGAAGAACCAAGAAGAGCAAAGCAGTGTGGAGGCTTTTGTACCTCTCAAGGCACATTTTGACCCTTGAGCTGTTCCTTTTGTCAGGATTACGCTCCAGTTTGTATGTGGAAAGTGCTTCATCTGCAACCTGTCTATTGGGCAGAAGGCTAACTTTGGCATGCCGGCATATTAATGAATACAACGCAAAAGTACCACCTACAATAAGAACCATGAAAAGTTTTCTTGTTTGATAAAGTGATACAACTTCCCATTACTTGTCAAGAAATTACCTTCTCCGTTGTCATCAGCTCTAAGGACAATGAAGACATACTTGAATAAGGGGACTAAAGTGAGTGTCCAGAAAACAGCTGATAAAACACCAAAAATCTCTTCATTAGTCTCTGAATGTTGAATGTCTTCCGCAAAAGTGCTCTTGTAGACATAGAGAGGGGAGATGCTAAGGTCCCCGTATACTACACCAAGACTTTGATAGGCCAATAGCAACAGCGTCTTCCAAGACCCTTGCTGAAATGTCCAACCACCGATAAGTCAGCTGGCAGAAACGTATGAATAACGGTCCCCAAACACAAATCAATGACTCTTCCATCATTACTAGATGGTTCAAAGTTTAAACAAACAATGCATACAGTTAAATGTACCAATTCCAGGATTTTTCTGTCCTAAGTGAAATGCACAAACCTTTGGAGTTTCCCAACACTTTCCACGCCCTAGATCCATTGTTTCTCTCTCTCAATCTTAAATCTAAATGTCTTGCTGTTCTGGTAGAAAGAATCTGCAGATATGCCAACAGCCAAAGCTCGACTCCAGAAGCACAGAAATAGAATAGCTGAATGACAGCCCCGAAAGCGCTAAGTGTAGGAATATTTGATTGAATTTTCAAAGTAACCTACAAAAATGATGATGTGCAATCAAGTATATCCATGGGAAGTTTATGGGAAGACATGAAGATCATAACCCCTAACTTATAGAGCAGGTCACAATCGCCCACTTTCCATTACATCCACAAGCTATCCATAGCCCCGTCACATCCCAACCAAACTCCTAGATAACTGACAACATTGCTTTATTTATTTTCTAAAAAAATATGGAAGAAAAAACAAGAAGCCAAGTACAAGATTGTAACCAAAAAAAAACATTGATGTTCAACTAACGCTTGAGTTGTTCAGAAGAGCATCTTAAATGCAGAGTCCTGGAGAGGTCTTCAGCATTTCTTCTGGGTTATACATAAAAAATCAATGTTTTTTTATTTCCCTTTCTTGGTAAAACCTCACTGTATCTTCCTCTTCAGTGAAGCAGTAATAGAAAGATATTCTAAAAAAAAACAATAATAAAAAGAATTCCCGTATAAGTAGTAGAAGAGGCTGTGGTAAAGAAGATATATAAACTGCTACTGCATCTATATCCAGGGAAAAAGAAGAAAACCAAAGCGAAGAATCTGAAAAGGCACGTTCACGTGACCTAATTACAGTTACATTTCTACAGCCATATCTCCAGCAATCAATGTCCACTGAAATAAAGCCAATTCTGAGGACAGTGTAGCATGCCCCACGCTGTCTCACGCACACAACGCACACTCTTAGTGTACTCCCTTATCATGAAGGAAATGTGATTTTCCTACCACATCCACAAGAAAGGAAGACCTCTAAACAGTCTTTTGTTGACAAAAGCTCTAGTCGTTGATTTTAGGCAGATGGAAAGCGAGATAAAGTAAAATCGAATATTGGGTTTGCTAGTAACTGAATAGAATCAAATCCTAAATTTGACCAAAACATTCACACAAGCTTTAGTTACCCACTTTAGCCGTAGAAATGGTGTGGTAGACGCAGCCCGTACCGATCACCCATGTGAGTGACAGGAATTGAACATGCTCTGTTGGTCCAAAACTAGTCACTAACACCTCATAGCCCCCATCCGTGCCATCATTTCCGCTATGCTTTTTCTGCTTAATCACATCCGCTACGATTCGCTTTCTCACCCACTTCTCATTTTTATCATTTTCTTGTTCCGCACCCTTTAGGACTGTAACATGCCTTCTCCATTTACTCTCAATACACAAACCTGGCTTCGCACTTCTGCATTTCGTGAGAATATGAATCTGGAAGCAAGTTATATACTTCAACTAAAACGGAAGGCTAACTGTGCCATTACGAAAACAACCATGAATCTGCTTCTGACCATGATTGTATAGATCTGCAAGAAAGCATATATCGACGTAAAACCCAAAATGATGTCTTTGTTCCAATTCTAAATCCCAACGTTGCCAGTGAACTTTGGCTCACTTATCGCCACTGAACTTATAAAATACATATATCATGTGAAGAAGATTTGGTATCGAGAGAAATAGGTGACTGAGCTTAGGACAATGAGGAGTGGAGATTTTGGGCGGATTAAATGAACGGACAGAAAGCTGTTAAAGTAGTGTAACCAACCGACAACGTCGAATGTAGTCAAGAAAGAGAAAAAAAATAGAAAAAAAAATGCAAGGGTGGAAACGAGAACACGGGCAAGCGATGAATTTATCTTATACGGCGAAAGATTCCAACTTTCAAGGTTCAAAGGTAACGCAGTCATGCTTATTCATAGCATGCAATGAACAGGGATGTAAAAGGCATGTTTCTGTTAGATTTTGATTGTCCAAGTGAGTGGAAGGAATGTTTTCTGTCTTATAGTTATAGTCTTTTCTTCTTCTATATGAACGTATCAGAAAATGCATTAATTCAAGATTTTGGACGGAATTAGGAACGCATGCGCAATTCTTATACGACAACCAGGCATGATACAGCGCCATCTAAGTCCATGTGTTCTTGCGCTACGCATACGAAGAGGGTTGAGTTGCTAGGGAAAAGTAGCTTGAACTGTCATCGTATCATGCACAAAGCCAAAAACACTTAGATAGATGTGCCTTTCTGGTTACTTGTCAAATCAACTCTCACCCAACCAAAGTTATTTGGTTACTTGTCAAATCAACTGTCACCCCACCAAAGTTATTAATGTAGATCATAGATCCAGTTACTAGGGGAGAATGGGGCGGGAGGCCTTCACCTCAACTTTTACTTGGTTACACCCAAAGTTATGAATATTGTACCGAATTTAGTATTGGATTGAGCTCGGGAACGAAACTGTACTAGTATCGGTCGGTATTTGATGCCATTTCTGAGAATTTTTTAAAATTATGAAATAGTCCTTAAAATTTTTAAAATTTGCAAAATAGTCCATATTAGTACATTATACAGTTGTACTGTACACTTTACTAGTTTACTATTTACATCAATCATGTTTTCAAAAATCTTAATAATAAATAATAATGACAATTAATATGAAATAACAATAATTTTTAAAAATTTTACATATAAATAATAACTACAATTAATATAAACAAAGACAGTCATAATCATACTATTATAAAATTAAGAATACTACAAAGTATTTAAAATATTACAATAATACAATTTCATCATTTTAATAAATAATATTACATTAAAAGATTCAAAACATCCGATAAAAAGAACAATAAATATTACAAAAAGAGTTGATGACGAAGAAACAATCAATTAGCAGTTAAACATGAAACAAAAACATTGCAGTTACATTACATATATAGAATTTAACATAAATATCAAATACAATTAAAATTCAAAGAAGAGGAAAAACAAAAACCTGGAATTCAATCGTCAATGAGAGGAAATCCACTAGAACTGCACTGACCCCAGCGATCATTTGGTACAAAATCCTCATCATTGAGAGGAGGTTCATCATCATTATCATTCAAATTTAATGCACCAAATGGCATGTCAATGCTTTCCCATCCAGGATTATCTTCCAAATTTAAATCACTCACATCAACCAAATTGGGTTCTTCAGAAACCCAATCCGCCAAAACATCAATATTATCAATGGCAATTGG